>ML661888.1:1924680-2085383 GCA_007570785.1 Antilocapra americana | reverse complement strand
TGCTGGGTCATATGGCAGGACTATTTGCAGCTTTTTAAGGAACCTCCACACTATTTTCCATAGTGGCTGTACTAGTTTACATTCCCACCAACAGTGTAGGAGAGTTCCCTTTTCTCCACATCCTCTCCAGCATTTATTGCTTGTAGATTTTTGGATTACAGCCATTCTGACTGGTGTAAAGTGACACCTCATTGTGGTTTTGATTTGCATTTCACTCCAGTATTCTTGCCTGGAGAATTCCAGGACCAGAGGATCCTGATGGGCTATTGTCCATGGGGTTGCAAAACATCGGAAATGACTGAGCAACTAACACTTTCACTTTCTCTAGTAATGCAGTATGATGAGAATGAACTGGATATCAACCGATTACTTTTTTTTGACAATTCTGAAAATGTCTTTGTAAGTAAGGATGAAATTAAAATTACTTAATACCTATGTTATCGACATCAGCAAATCTTAAAGGATGTTGGCCTTAAATAACACGTAGGCCTGTTCTGGGGTGCATCAGCACAAAATCTGCCCTACCATAAAGGGTGTGTAATTCAGATATAATGATAAGAGGGATCTTTTGCTTTTACATTCTGCATATAAAATCTTCAGTTACTTGATGAAATTTTTTATTTTGATATTCATCAGAGTCATTTAAAATATGTTAGCAAATATTTGTTGATTGCCATGTTCAAGATGCTCACATCCATGTATGTAATTAATTGATAACTATATTCTTTATATGCTTTGATAGGCATTTCTGGGTGGCAGACAAATGTAAAGAAACCTTTTTTTGTTTGTTTTGTTTTTTGCTTTCAAATCAGTACACTTTATTGTAATAACTATTGTTTTTATATAATTTGCATAATTGAGGTATTAATTTAGACCCCCAAGGGATAAGTGTATCTGGCAAATTCAGTGAATTCTCTTAACAATCCTGAGTGATATTAGCATTCCCTTTTTACAGATAGGAAAACTGATGACCTTGAAAGTGGTAGAGTTTGCACCAAAACCCACATACTCTAACTGCTGATCCTGTTCCCTTTGTAAAGAAGTTCTCTGCAAGTGACAAAGTGGTAGAGTTTGCACCAAAACCCACATACTCTAACTGCTGATCCTGTTCCCTTATGTAAAGAAGTTCTCTGCAAGTGACAAAGCTTTGTATGAATTATCAACATTGTTATTCCTATTAAAAAAGAATATTCTTCTATATATATGAAAATGACTGTGGAAGGTGGCTTACAAAACTATGGCTTTGAGTAGACCCTCAATGCTAAAAGACAAGTAATCAGTTGATTGATAGTTGGTTTTGCTTTATTGTTCATTAATGTCCAAGTCCTTGTTAGTCCCCAGGCAGAGACACATACTTCATTTTTCACTTGCTGGGTTTTAAAATTGTTTTTATTTTCTGAAGAGTGAGTTACCTAAACCAACCAGCTCTGTTGATGTGTTAGTTTTGTCAAACAACAAGTCTGTTGCTCAGGAAGGCCACTCTATTAGTCTAACACCATTCTAAGCCTTCCAGGCTATATGTGACACCTTGGATGAACACCTGGTATTTTAGTTACTTTTGAACCACAAGAACCAGACACATAACTGGTGTTCGAAAGATGTTTGCCTTCATTTGCTGAACATCTTACTTTCCGTAATATCCTTAAGGCCATAAAACTTACTATATTTAAAATATTGCAAGAGTCTTACACTGATGAATTAGAAAACTCCCTGCCATTTTCCATCTCTGGCTCCCCCACCTGTGACCTTCTACCTCTTGCTAGTGTTCTGCTTGTTATGGCCCCGGGTGAATGTTTGCTTCATAAAGTGTCAGGAATAGGTCAATGAGTGCCACTGTAAAAAAGAAGAAAACATAAAGCTTACCACTTCTCAATATTTACTGAAGTGACAACCAAGTAATATTTGGGGGGGTTGAGCTGAGGGGAGAACCACACGAGTCAGCCCAGGAGACTTGCCAAATGATTCAATTAAATTGGAAATATTAATTTAGTTGAGTAGACATTGATCAGTTTTACTCTGTTGAGTCCGATGTTAATTTTATTGACTCATTTTATGAATCCATTATTGGTATACGTCTGTGGACTCACTAGCATTTTCATAAAGGTGTCACATTACCTGGGTATACCTCTTTCAATAGTATGTAATTACAATGAGTAAAGATAACAACTATTTTAAGTGACTTTTTGGGAGGGATTGTTTTAGAAGGGACAAACTATTCCTATAGAATGAGCAACAATAACCATTTGCATAAGGGAGCTAAAAAGGAAAAAAATAATAGAAAAGAGTAATAAGAAAAGGCACAGAACTGACACCCAAAGCAAAGAGTAGAAAGAAGAGATTGGAATCGGTATATACATATATATTGTATATTTTTAAAACAGAATGTTAAGAATGATGCATGATCAACAGATGGTCACAAAAATTTTTTTGAAAAGATATGGAAAGAAATAACGGTCTTTGAATTTAACCTAGAGAAAATGACTGGTGATTCTATGGAGAGCACTTCTGTTTGTTACAGTGAGAAGACCTAAGGCAGCTGGTAGAGCCATAACAAGTAATCAGTTATCTGCATTTGGAGGTGTCCAAAAAGAGGAAACTTCCCAGGGGAAAATGATAGGACATAAACTATTGTATCCTCATATGCTTCCAGGGATGTGGTCAATGTCCCTTCCTCCCCTGAGCTCCTGTAGTCTCTCCATCTGCAACCTTCATTTGGCACTTAGAACCTGCTGGCTTGTACTGTTCTTTATTTCTTAAAGAATTGGGCTGCTTCCAAAACAGGCTGCAAGTCCTTTAACAACTGCTTTATTTCGTCTGCCACAATGCCTTGTACATAGCCATAGTGACAGCAGCATCAGTAGCTGTCGAGGTAGTAATGGTAAAAGTAATACTAGAAACAGCTGTTACTATGACTGTGCTGAGCATTTTATATGTTTTATCTCATTTAATCTTCCTGCCAAGGTAGCTATTGTTATTATCTATCATTATCTTCAACTTGAAAGTAAGGATGCTGTGACTCAAATAGCTTGCTTCTGTTCATACAGCGTGTAGGTGACAATTCAGTTCAGTTCAGTCGCTCAGTCGTGTCTGACTCTGCGACCCCATGAATTGCAGCACACCAGGCCTCCCTGTCCGTCACCAACAGGCGTCTACCCAAACCCATGTCTATCGAGTTGATGATGCCATTCAGCCACCTCATCCTCTGTCGTCCTCTTCTTCTCCTGCTCCCAGTCCTTCCCAGCATTAGGGTCTTCTCCAGTGAGTCAACTCTTTGCATGAGGTGGCCAAAGTATTGGAGCTTCAGCTTCAACATCAGTCCTTCCAGTGAACACCCAGGACTGATCTCCTTTAGGATGGACTGGTTGGCTCTCCTTGCAGTCCAAGGGACTCTCAAAAATCTTCTCCAACACCACAGCTCAAAAGCATCAACTCTTCGGCACTCAGCTTTCTTCACCGTCCAACTCTCACATCCATACATGACCACTGGAAAAACCATAGCCTTGACTAGACGGACCTTTGTTGGTAAAGTAATGTCTCTGCTTTTCAATATGCTATCTGAATATAGCATATAGGTTGGTCTTAACTTTCCTTCCAAGGAGTAAGCGTCTTTTAATTTCAGAGTGGGCATCAAATCCAAGATGAGTTTCAGTGGCCAAGCTTTGTGAAGAGGACTTGGTATAGTCTTTTTCTTTTGCTGATATCTAGAATTCTAAACAATGAGAATTTTATCAAGATATCCAGAGCAACAAGTTGTTTTGTTTTTACCACTGGAATCTTAAATTTTCTTGGCTTTATGATGTGTAACCAGCAGCAAAATGGTTTATGTCTGAGAGAAGCTTGAGGTCATGGTGTCTCTGGTGAGGTGGCGGGGGCCGGGGGAGGAAGTCTGGAGAAAAAAGCCCTAGATCTCAGCAAGGCAGATAAGCAGCACAGAGTACGTTGTCTGTCAAATCAGCCACTCATGGAAACAGGGCACAGGCAGAGAGCAGGCAGGGTTGGCAGATGAAACACAGAACACTGAGTTAAATGTGAATTTCAGATAAACAGCAAAAGATTTTAGTATATCTCGGATACAGCATGGATCATCTTAAAATATACAATACAAATTTGACTGGACCGTCTATGGCTTCATTTGCTAAATCTGACAACCTTAAGGCCTGTGCACATTTCCCCCATCTTTTGAGGTACTGAGAAAGTATAGATCTGAAGCGTAACCCAGGAAGGGAGGAAGGAAAGGAACACTTCTGTCTTTCTTTTGCAAACACAAAGAGTCAGACACAACCGAAGCAACTTAGGACAGCATTGCAAAAAGCATGATTCCATCTCAAAGTTCTCCACTGTGCCACTCTAAAGAGCTTGTGAAAGGTTTTGTTCCCAATCAAAATGTCAGTCCTCTGAACTTCCTTATGTTATCCCTCTAAACGAACCCAATTGAAATGAAGTAATTTTCATCTCATGAAACTAGGTTCTCATTTCAGTTCAGTTCAGTCACTCAGTCATGTCTGACTCTTTGCAACCCCATGGATGGCAGCATGCCAGGCCTCCCTGTCCATCACCAACTTGCTCAAACTCATGTCCATCAAGTCAGTGGTACCATCCAACCATTTCATCCTCTGTCGTCCCCTTCTCCTCCTGTCTTCTATCTTTCCCAGCATCAAGGTCTTTTCCAACTAGGTTCTAGAAGGAACATTTAAAACATGAGGCAAATCTCTTTAGGATTTGATGACTCAGCCACACCTGTGGTATCAAGGAGAAATGTTGAGTCACTATCATTTTCATTGGTTATCCATTTTAGAAGAAAAAAATAAGAAGTAACTGACTATCAAACTGGAAAAAAAAAAAACACCCTTAAAACTCAGACTATGAATACTCACTTAAGCAGAAAAATAATGTTCAACTGAATTTCAGTAAAGGATTTCAGTCATTTGTGATGAATGACAGTGATTCTAAAAAGACTTGTGTGTGACTATAAACATTTGCTTCTAAGATTTGTTTTGTCCTCACACAATTTTACTGTTTTAAAGAGAAGCTATGCTACTGTCTAGATTACAAGGTTGATGAAATGGCATATTTTGAAACCATCAGTTTTTACTTTGGAAAAATAATATTGTGCTGGGATTACTTTGTTAATATTCCAATTTTCTAAATACCAACAACTTATTAAAATGTTTTCTTAAAATACTTTGTAGCCCTGAAAATTTAAAGGCAAATCAAAGAGGTGGAATAATTAGTGCCAGGGCCCATGTGTCTCACAGTAGCTTTTGACCTAACATAGTTAAAATATTCAGCATGCCAGGAATTTTGCAAGAATAACTTAGCAAAATACAAGGAATGTCATGGATTCTGGGCATGAAATTTGTTCTTGCATACATGTGTTTTTTATCATAAACTGAATAATTTTGATATTATTTTCTCCTATAAATTGGCTGTAGCTTATATTTCACTTCACATTTCTTTTGAGGGAGGGAAAAAAAGCATAGAACATTGTAGGACTCTTGAGCATTAAATCAGAAATCAGTACTTATTCTCCAATGACCAGGTCATCACCCAGCTTGTAGATGACTTTGGGCTCTTGCTTTTCTACTCTAGCCCCTGCTTTGAGGTTATAAATTTCCCATTAATATCTCCATTGGAGAGAATAAGGGAAAGTACCAACATAAAATTTTTTTTCTGTTTCCTTTAAAATGCAAATATTAGACACAGTAGAAACTACTATAAAATGATGTTATTGAATTGTGTGGAATTTTTAATCGACATTTTTATTAAACTAAAACACAACTGAACAACTACTATGAATAGGCTAGGTGTAGCGAAGAATATCATGTTGCAGCCAGTACTTAGATGAAAGTCAAACCGAAAACTGCTTCTGAATTTTACTAACTTAGACTTACAGATGATCAGGAGTGGACTCTTGGCCTCTTTCATGCTCTCTGTGTGTCTGTGAGTATCTCTGTGCTATACGTGCATTTTAGTGTGTGTCTGTGTGTCTGTCGGTCATACCTGTGTTCTGACGCTGCGCCTCTTGATTAAATTACATGAAGGAATAAGTCCATAGCAGGTGCTACCACTCAGCCTAGCTGGTCTTCTCAGGGTGGTAAGCAGAAAGTGACGAGTTGTAGCGTTCTCCCTAGCCCCGTATTCAATATTTATATCTAGTGCTATCACAGAAACTATAGGTATAAAAATGCAGATTGCTGAATTATTGATATCATTTCTATTGACTTAATGTGACATATTTGTAAATTACAAATAGTTTTCAAAGGACCCAAATCAGTTAGGCTAATTGATACATTATACAAACTGTATAATTGATTTTTTAAATGAATTGGTCTCTGAATTTTGAGTATTCTATAATAGTTGATTTCTAATAAGTATAATAAGTTAGTGATTAATGAATTTATATATAAAGCAGTTGGCAGTTCTTCAGCTCACTTGAAAAAAAACGGTATATTGGTGCAAGAAGTCCAGTAGAATGCTCAGCATTAAAGTCAGAATGTTATGCTACAAACTGAAAATTTTAGATTGCAGTGAAAAATGTCCATCACTCATTCTTTGACTGTGAATGTAGGTGATCACCTATTTTAATAAATAAAATACATCATTTATCTTAGATATAAAGTTAATTTAGTTATGCATTGTAGAACTAAGAAGTTCCAAATATTTAGGTTCCTAGTGTAGATCTCAGTGATGAATGAAGAGGTGGCAGTTGCTTTTACAACAGAAAAATGTTCGCTCAGGAGAAGATATTTACAAAAGCACATTAAATAATGAGTGCATTGGGGTTGTTTTTCAAGTTGATTGGGAAGGACACTCTCTTTTAAGAAGAGATATATGACTGCATATAGTAGACCTCATCATGGTCTCTGGCCAAATGTTAATGTTCAGCACTTAGCATCTCTGGCTCAGACCCAGTCTTAGCATCTCAGGATCTGTTAAGTTGTTCTTTCTTCTAAAAGGCATTTGGCACTTGAGAGCAACTCTGACATCTTTGTGCAAATGGAAACTGTAAGTCAGAAAACACAGGAGCAAATAAGTGGAACTATTGCATAGATATTAGGAATACCTCTGCTGTGACATTCACAAATGTCAAAATGACATACAACTGGCAAGGAACTTGTGTTTCTAGTTGACGCTGTAAAATCAATTCTTCCTTCTTTGAGCACTTGAGACTCTGATTTCCTTCTGAGGGCTTTCCCTCTGTATCTTTTAGTATACCTGGGTGGTACTATCGGGCTGCCATGGTGACTCAGCTGGTAAAAAATCTGTATCAGTCAAGGAACTCCATCCTCCTTTTATCCAAGTGGCAAGCACATTATCAGAGTTCTCTCCCTAAAATACGACATGGAGGGAGTGAATATGTCTAGATGGGATTCATTCCTATCCCAGTACCTAGAGAAGACTGTCATGATACCTACTCTGGTGATTGTGAGTCCCTTGAAGCTGCCCAGCTCTTATTTTTTCTCTTCCTGGTTTTCAGACTCTTTTAGAGACTGAAACTTTCCCACAATCTTGCAATAAATTGTTTGTTTTTTTTTTCTCTTTGAAAGTGAAAGTGAAATTCACTCAGTCATGTCCAACTCTTTGTGAACCAATGGACTATACAGACCATGGAATTCTCTAGGCCAGGATACTGGAGCGGATAGCCTTTCCCTTCTCCAGGGGATCTTCCCAACCCAGGGATTGAACCCAGGTCTCCCACATTGCAGGCAGATTCTTTACCTACTGAGCTATCAGGGAAGCCCTTATTTTCTTTTTAGGTTAACCAAATACTGCTTGCTGCTGCTGACACCTCAAAACTCCAACTGACAAGGATTTCCTAATTTTTGGTTAGTTTGAGGTTACCCCATGGACGGTAGCCCACCAGCTTCCTTTGGCCATGGAATTCTCTAAGCAAGAATATTCTAGTGTGTAACCATTCACTTCTCCAGGGGCTCTTCCTGATCCAAGGATCAAACCTGAGTCTCCTGCATGGCAGGCAGATTCTTTATCATCTGAGCCACCAGGGAAGCCCTAAAGAATAAATAGGGAAAAAAAATTAATCACTGGTCCAGGAAGGAAAAGAGAGTCATATCAGATTAATACAATTAAAGGCATCATCATTCTTTTCAAATACTGCATTCTTCATTCTAATCTACTAAGCATTGGTCCAGATAGTCAGCTTAACAAATTCCAGAGCTATTTTAAACCAACAGTTCTCTATTTTTGTAATATTTTCTGTTACATATATATATATATGGGGCTACTCAGGTGGCACTAGTGGTAAAGAATTCTCCTGCCAATGCAGGAGGTGCAAGAGATGTGGGCACTGCATCCCAGTATTCTTGCCTGGAAATTTTCATAGGCAGAGGAGGCTGATGGGCTACAGTCCATAAGGCCACAAAGAGTCAGAAATGAGTCACATTTATATATGACTCAGACATGTATATACATATTTATATATGACACATATATGACTTGTGCTCATATATGTCATATATAAATATGAAAATTTCATATTAGATTATAAAATTCTCAAGGCTTTCTGTGCTTTATAAAAGTAAGTTTTCAGTTTCACTCACCACTCAATCTTCTCTCTTGCAACTGCAATATCTAGTTTTCCTAAACACTGTTTTCAAAACATGGAGGAACCAGGGTGAGAGATCTTTCTCAACCACGCATGTTATCCCTTTACTTTCTGTTTCACCTTTATATTCTCCTCCTTCCCCAATCTGAGATAACTGGTTTCAAGTCTTCAGGTTGGGAGGGAGGGGAGTGTGCCTTGCTTTTACCCATCAGCTATTCACCCAAAATAATGTTTAACTACACAAATCCTTTTTATTTACATTAGACTTAAGATTCTGAATCTCAGAAGCCAAGGTGTCCTGGTAAGCAATGAAAATATGCACTAGCTAATATTTCAAAGCTTTACCTTGCTCTACTATGATTTTTTTCATTGTACAACAGGTCAAAATTCATCATGTGGAAGCCCCTATTTTTGTTCATTGTGATTAATCTTGCTTCTGCTCAAATACAGGGGATAACAGATTTATGGGGCTGTGTTGGTAAGATGTGAGTGTGTCCTTACTAGGGGGACACACTTGTATGCTCTAGGACCAGCTAGACTTCACCATGAAAGCTGGGCAGAACTTTAAGGGGGTGGCCCTCTTGGCCAGGTTCCTCCTAAAAAACTTTACTTATGCCTGAATTATTGTGAATGGGGAAAACTAACGTCCCACGAGATAGATTTTTTTCCAAGGGAGCAGAAATCAATAAAAGTATGATCAACCTTCTCATACAAGCCAAACCTTGGACAAGAATTTCTACGGCACAAGATTCTTACATTTCTTCACAGAACATCTTTCCTAACTATATTTAGCTTATTCTTATTACTTGGTGTTTGAACACTGACCATTTGGGAGCAAAGAGAGATGAACCTGAGTGTCCAGGGGAAATCATGCTGGGATTACAACTTTGGCCAAAAACGATGAGTTTGCACACATGAAATGAGAACACAAGCTATTCCTGCCTTGATAAGTCCTCAGACCATTTGGAATATATAACTTCCCTCATACACTGGGCTCTTGGCTGAGATTGAGCCAGGAACTGTGAAAATACTTCCTGCCTCTATGTTATTTTTCAATAATATTGACTTTCAGGAAAGAAGAGAATTAAACTCAGAAGAGAGACCTGAATTTTCATCTCAGCTTCAACACTCACTCTCCAATGGATTTAAACTCAGAAACTTTCATCCTAATTCTTCCAAATGATAATTTGTTATAAATGCAATCAAAATGGCAGCAGTGAATAGCAATGTTCAGTAAAAGACATATAGAAACCATGTTTATAAAATTTTTCATTAGTGAATAATTTTTATTAATGCAATTGTTAGGGATGGAGATGTTACATTAACAAGATGAATACAAGAAATTATCATCACCTAATAGGTAAGAGGAAAGATCTGGTATCTAAAGAAAGTGGGCTATTTTTATTCCTTGCTCATTTTGACTTTCATTCTACCTTTCAGAGTTTTGGAGATCAAGTAATTCAAATAGACTGTGTTTCACAGATTTTTTAATACCCCATAATGTCAAAATTCTTAAAAAATAAATCAAACATTCATATCAACCCAGCAAAATGCTATAAGATGAATTAATATAATTAGCCCCGTTTGGAGCACAAAGTTCTGGGAGAAAGAATGGGACTTGAGATCAATCTATTTCAAAAATTAAACAAGAAAAAAATATTAAAGAAGCATGTAGGTTACCAGTCTTTAGTAAGATGCTAACCATAAATTTGGGAGAATCTCACACTCTGATTATAACTAGAAAAGAAGACTATTATGCTGAGAGCTTTGCAAAAGTATGTTTGAAACATGCCCCTCATATATAAGACAGTGTCTTCTAGGTGAGAAAACAAATTTTATTTCTTGCTGTGCAAATTTATAATTATTAGTCCACCGATTATGTACAAATGTGGAGAAAGCACCGAATTCTTTCCACTGTTCTCCCAGACAGAGGCACCTTGATCAGCTCCAAATGGAGGAGAAAAGGTGATCAGATTACACCTTTCCCCTGTAGAAGAAAATCATCCTAAAACAGATCAACCAACAGCATAGGAAGAACAGCTCTAAATCTTTAGTGAGCTATTTACTTGGTAAAGAGGAAAGCCAAGTCATCACATCTCCCATGAGCAGAGGACTCTCAAACAGAACAAAACCAAGATGAGCCCTGCTGCCATGAGGCAAAGAGCAAACAGACTTCAGAGCTCAGAGATGTGAGGAGTCAGAAGTTCCTTCTGGCACTCAGGTTGTAAGACTCATCAGGGGATACAGATGAGAAGATACAGAGAGAAGATACAGGAGATACAGAGAAGTTGTTCACACTGCTGAGAGTTCATATCCATTGTTTATAGATTTTTTTAAATATTGAGAGTTACTTTGGTTTATGTTTTACAAGTTACCCAAATCTAAGTACCAGTGCTTTTAACTACCTCAGAAAAATTGAATTTAGCTTTCACTTTTGAACTTAAAATGAAACTAAAAACTAAAAAGTCACTTTAGTGTGGAGTGTGAGTTATTTTGCCATTTAGAAATTGCTTCATGTTAACAAAGAATGGCATTAGAATTAGAGCCCAAATGGTATGAAAAACATCAGCAATCACTGTTAAAGGAAGTGACTCAAACAAATAAACGTGTACATCCTCCAAGCTTTGTGGACTTAGAAGCAATGCAGCTTAGATGGAAGCCACCCAAGAGCTGAGGATGCCTGGGTCAATCTAGCCCATTTACAGTTACACCAATAAAGTAAATTCATCAATAAAAGATAAACCTAGTATGTATAAACAAATGATCTATACATTCGATACTAAAGATTTAGGCATCATACGCTTCTAAAGCATTCAACATTACAGTAAATCCAAGTCTATGCCCCAACCATTAATGCCGAAGCTGCTGAAGTTGAACAGTTCTATGGAAACTTACAAGACCTTCTACAAGTAACACCAACAAAAGATGTCCTTTTCATCATAGGGAGCTAGGATGAAAAAGTAGGAAGTCAAGAGATACTGGAGTAATAGGCAGGTTTGGCCTTGGAGTACAGAATGAAGCAGGGTAAAGCATAACAGAGTTTTGCCAAGAGAATGCACTGATCATAGAAAACACCCTCTTCCAACAACACAAGAGACAACTTTACATGTGGACATCACTAGATGGTCATTACTGAAATCAGATTGGTTATATTCTTTGAAACTCTATACAGTCAGCAAAAACAAGACTGGGAGCTAACTGTGGCTTGGATCATGAACTCCTTATTGCAAAATTCAAGCTTAAATTGAAGAAAGTAGGGAAAACAACTAGACTATTCATGTATGAACTAAATCAAATCCCTTATGATTATACAGTGGAAGTGACAAACAGATTCAAGGGATTAGATCTGATAGACAGAGTGCCTGAAGAACTATGGACAGAGGTTCATAACACTGTCCAGGAGACATTAACAAAAACCACCCAAAGAAAAAGAAATGCAACAAAGCAAAATGGTTGTCTGAGGAGGCCTTACAAATAGCTGAGAAAAGAAAAGAAGCAAAAGGCAAAGGAGAAAGGGAAAGACATACCCACCTGAATGCAGAGTTCCAAAGAATGGCAAGGAGAGATAAGAAACCATTCTTAAATGAACAATGCAAAGAAATAGAGGAAAACAATAGAATGGGAAAGAGTAGAGATCTTTTCAAGAAAATTAGAGATACCAAGGAAACATTTCATGCAAAGATGGGTACAATAAAGGACAGAAAGAGTAAGGACCTAACAGAAGCACTTTAAAAAGAAGTGGCAACAACACACAGAAGAACTGTTCAAACAAGGTCTTGACCCAGACAGGACAACCACAGTGATGTGCTCGCTTATCTAGAGCCAGACATCCTGGAGTGTAAAGCTGAGTGGGCCTTAGAAAGTATTACTGCAAGTAAAGCGGACGTGAAAGAATTCCAGCTGAGCTATTTAAAATCCTAAAAAGTAATGCTGTTAAAGTGATGCACTCAACATATCAGCAAATTCGGAAAACTCATGAGTGGTCACAGGACCGGAAAAGTTCAGTTTTCATTGCAATCCCAAAAAAGGGCAATGCAAAAGAATGTTCAGAGTGAAAGTCGCTCACTCGTGTCCAACTCTTTGAGACCCCATGGACTATAGAGTCCATGGAATTCTCCAGGCCAGAAAACTGGAGTGGGTAGCCTTTCCCTTCTCCAGGAGATCTTCTCGTCCCAGGAAACGAGCCGCGGTGTCCTGCATTGCAGGCAGATTCTTTACCAACTGAGCTATCAGGGAAGCCCAAAGAATGTTCAAACTACTGCACAATTGAGCTCATTTCACATGTATATGGCTGAAGGCATAGACTTTGGAGCCACGGAAACTCATTTATGTTGTCTGTTGTTGCAACTGTTTGATTTTGGGCAGGTCTCAAGTTCTCTGACCTATAGGCTTTTCATTTGTAGATGAACAAACCCTTCCTTGTACTACTAGGTATGCTCCCCTATACTAGGAATGCTCCCCTATTCCTTTCTTAACAGTCAGGACCTATACGTTTTGCACAATAAAGAACTCAGTTAATGTGTGTTGAATTAGTTTGTAAATAATTGCCACAAATTCAAATCAAAATCCTTAGAAAAGGATACGACATACATCAGTCTTTGTTTGTTTACTTGTTTGATGCAAGAACAGGGTCCATTCCTCTTTTATTTAACTTCTACACTGAGCTGATCAATCCACTTTTCACCCTATTTAACTTCCCTCCCTCTAAAGAGCAGCTTTATTTCCAAACTCAAGGAGGTAGTGCTTGTCCAGCCTTTGTGCAGAAATTCTAGTGAATATACAGCATGAAAAGTGGCGCAAGCATCAGCCACAGTTTGGCAAGTAGTCTGCACGGTAACCTGGAGTGAAGCACTCTCCACCCTAGGGGGCGGGGGGGCGTGGTTTCCACATGGCCAATCAGACACACTCTTTCCTGCCCAGTCCTGCAGAAAATGGAGAAACTGGCCAATCAGCAATGGGTAGAGACTGGGCGGGGCATGCAGGGACCCTGATGAGACTGGCTGCAAACAAGTTCTTATTTTCCCTGGGTGGGGAAGATCCCCTGGGGAAGGAAATGGCAACCAACCCACTGCAGTATTCTCGCCTGGAAAATCCCATGGACGGAGGAGCCTGGGTGGGCTACAGTCCATGGGGTCGCAAAGAGTCAGACACAACTGAAGTGACTTCACTTTCACTTTTCATTTATTTTTCTCCCAGGCTCTGGGTGGTCCTTCACTTCTAATTCTTCATCACACTTATCCTTATAAGTCTCCTTTTACTTAGAGTAGCATATGCGAGTCCCAGATCCTGGCAACCAAAAGAATAAAGCTAATTAAGCTTTTTGGCACAACTTTCATCCCAACTGCGTTCCGGTCTTTGGCCATCTTGCCGAGGCTACAGTAGGAAGACACCTGAAAGGAATGTGCTGCCAACCTGGCATCGCTGTGACTCAGGTTCCCCTGCCCTTGTCAGATTGCCCTAGCCTACATGTCTGTGTTCCCCACGGGACACTCTGCCCCTTCCCAGCTCCCCGGCATGCACAATCTTAGGTAAGGAAAAGCAGAAGCCTGCCTTTACGCAATTAAAAAAAATTATGCTGTCTCAGAGAAGAAAGAAACGAGCAGAACCTGTGCATGGCACACACCCTGTGCAGACAGTTATTTGTGCATCATGTTCTCATCTCCCACCAGGAAGTTGTCTATGCTCCATGAAACTTCTGAATCCCGCAGAAGTTTGGGCAGCTCATGCTGTGGGATTTACACCGACTTCGTCTCCCAGGATGTCCTTGTTTCACTTGGCAAATTCTTTGAGCTCCGCTGAATCCCCCCGTGGGGCAGAAGGCAGAATCTTATGTCTGGCGAAAAAGGAAGAATACACACACACAAACACACACGCGCTTAGAGTCCTTATTGACTAAACGCTACCTGGACTGTTAAAGGAGAAGGGTGAGTGTCGAAATGCATTGCTTAAGTGCCAGGCAGTAATCAACTGCATTTTGCTTTATAGCATTGATCAGAGTTTTGCTAGGCTACACTGAGAGAAGTCATCGTTTGTTTTTTATTTTCAGAGAGGGCAAGTAAGACAGAGTGTGGTTTATCCAGACTCCAAGCCAAAGGCTGGTAGTAGAGAGCACAGAGGTGGCCATGTATTTACTAAGAATCCCTAGCAGCAGAATGGGCAGGGGCCTTCTCCATCACCGGTAGTAAATGGTTGAGCCGAAATGGATATGTGAGCCCCAGATGCCTAAACTCCTGGAGTATGTTTATGCAATTGAAAGGGAAAAGCCCACTCCAATAACAAGACTTAAGGGGAGCAGAGTCCTCCTGTGGTTCACTCACTCTCTTCTCGTTAGAATAGCACTCAACCAAGGAGGCGAGACTCATCAACTCCAACTTCAACCTCCCCACCCCCACAACTCCAAACATCAGGGTGCTGTCTCTGGTCTGCATGCTGATAACTGTGCACCAAAATCTTATCTGTCTCTGTGAGCTGCTAATCACGTCAACTGAACAGCCATTCTGACCAAGCCTGAGTTGACTGCCCTCTACCGTCTTTGGGAACTCAAGGAAGGGAAGCTATCTGTCAGGGGAAGTGAGCAGTATGACTTGGCCTAGGGTCACATGGATGGAAACGTAGACATGCAAGCAGACCATGTGTCTCCCAGTCCCACCCAGGTACAAACTGCTAACTGCTCTTGTCCTGGAATTCACTGTCATTTTGCAAACGGAGACAGATCATTTCAAAAGTTCAGGTTGAATCAATTTACCATATGACCCCACAATTCTACTTCTAGTAATCTCCCCAAGAGAAATGAGAACACATCCAAAGGTTCACCAGTTGGGAAACAGATAAGCATAACGCAGTGTATCTATTTGATGGAATACTATACAGCCATAAGAGGTATGAAAATACTGATATAAGCTACAACATAGGTAAATGTCAAAATATTTATTTTGCAAAGTAAAAGACACCATACATAAAGATGGACTATTGTATGATTTTAGTTAATAAAAGTTCCAGAAAAGGCAAATCTTTATATCTATAAAGATACAAAAAAAGGTTAGTGGTTGCCTAAATTCTGGGGTGGGGACAGGAGATGAGGAATCTTTTGAAAGTGATAGAAATGCTCTAAAATTGAACTGTGATGATTGTTGCACAACTCTGTAAATTTATTAACGACCAGTGAATTGTGCTGGTAAAATGGATGAATTTTATAGTATGTAAATTATACCTCAATAAAGCTATTTAAGTAAAAATATCCAAGGTCTATTACTCAGTGTAAATAAGATAAGGGAAAGGAAAAAAAGATATCGTGATGAAAGTGTCTCCTGTTCATGGAAATCACCTGAGCCCTTTCTTTCTATCTGTGCATTTTCATCTCAGTCATCGCAAAGGAGTGACCAGCATGCACTCTGCCCCCATTACCTTCTTTTGAGTCTTTGTTTGCCTATCAAATGTTAGAGAACATCAGGTAAAAAGAGTTGGGGAGGATACATAATCAACTTTACATTCCATCTTTTTTTTAAAGTGTCACAGTGAAAAAGCAGGCAAGACATGAACAGGACATCAGAAAAAGGACTCTTTATCATTTTATATTTCCTCTATAAAAAGTATTTGCATAGCCATTTCTATAATCCAGGCTGGTAGTCTACACAAGTATGATACATGTAAAGTAGACCACTGCATGTATGACGACTACGAAAATAGGAATGATTTTAACTCAGGAGACAATGGAAAGTCCACTGGGGAGAAATGTCTTCCTCTTGCCTCCAGGGGCACCTGACCTATAGCAGCCGCAGTATGTAGCTTCACTAGCACATGTTTACAGATTGGTGAGCATCAGAAACATTCATTTTATTAGGTAGTTGCATAATAGCCTTTTATTTGTGATTATTTATGCATTAGCAGCAAGCAATGGAGATGTGCTATGTAGGAAAGTTATTATTTGCTAATTTGCTGCTTTTAAAATACACGGCACACTATCTATTATGTATCATGCATTACAATTACAACAACAGTTTAATTAATCACCCGCACCCTGTTTTGTACCAATCTACAGCAGAATTCTGGGTAATGGTGTTGTTTACCATTTAGCAAGTAGCAACATTTCACTCTGTTTCACTACATTAAACTGCTCAAATAAAGCAAACGGATATTGAAAAGAGTTGGCCATCTGCCTTTATTTTCTTTTACTTTTGTTGAAAAAAAAAACTCTCAAAAGAGAAAGAACATAGCCATGAAACTGATAGTGACAAAAAGCACTTTTTTTTTTTTTCCAATCAGGTCAGAATCTCATCTCAATGCACTTCTGATGAATAGTTTAAAAACTAAAAAAGAAACCCGCTTTGTGGATTTGGAGTGGGTCTCAAGACCAGCCGTGAAGCCCAATGATTATTTAACAGTGCCTCACTTGAGGCTGGATTCTGCAAGTCTCCTTCCCCCCACCCCACCCCCCAGCCTTAAGAGTTTGATGAATAGGTCTTGTGACAGCCATTTAGGAATAAACAAGAATTCATCAGTCTGCATAAGAAGAAGCCAGTTTATAGATTAAGTTTCCTGAGGTAATTCATGAGGTCAGTTCCATTTAGATGGAGACTATTAGGGCCTGGCTCTCAAGAGTGGCCATGGGGGGGGGGTCAGTCCAATGGACCCCACTCACACAAAGCCCCCTTTCAGGGAGAAGCCTGCCATTTTTATGACCCCGATGCTAGGACGCACATCAACTTGTCAGAGTGCAGATCTGCTAGGGCGAGACCTCATCACTCTATTAAAGAGCTCTGTGACCCTATTGATTTGAAGTATTTAAAGCAGGGGTGAAGTTCAAAGCAATTTCTTTTCTATACTATTACTCAGTCTCTCTGTGTCTAGGCTCTAAAACATCTGCTGTCAGTTCCTTTCTGTTGTCTGATTCTGGAATCTGTCACTGGAGAACAGAGTAGTTTTATTTAAAATAAATTGGATTCCTTTTCAGTTTTCAGCATTTCGCATTGTGATCAATGGTTTATGCTCCTTCATCTGCCGGGAGACTTAACTGCTAGTGTATCCTTTTATGTCTTTTTAGGTCAAGACAGAAGCAGCATTAGCCACTGAGGCTTTATAATAGAATCAACTCTTAGAAGTAGGTAGCAGCCACCAGCTCGTCTAATTGGCCAATCAACAAAAATAACAACCTTTCATTAAAAAAAAAAAAAAAAATACAGCAAGAAGGAAAGAGAGGGGGAAAAAAATGCACCTCCAACTGTGGCTCCAGGACCCAAATGCTAACACTATCTTTTTTACTTTTGTTTGCTCCAAGAAATGAAAACAAAGTAAACAGCTCAGTTATTTTTAAATGTCAGCAGGTAAGGCAAAACTGGAAGTCAGTTTTGAAAGGTGTTTTGCAAAACAATGCAGGCTGCCATACTTGTTCTGTGAAACAGCAGGAACCAGAGTACGTTTTGAATAGTTAATAACACATTAGACATTGTGCGTGTGTTTCTGAAGTCATGGTGGGAAACTGGTAGCCTTTTACTGGCCTTCTTGGGAGACTGCTCTAGCTTTTAGAATGAGTCTGTTCTCAGCCAGTATTATCAGGAAATTTGTTTGAACTGCCAAACCTGTTTATTTTTTTAACCCAAAAAATTAAAGAAAATACTATTTCCAATAATTGTTTTAAACTCAAGAGCGAAGGGCAGTATACAAAAGTTCAGGATTGGTGTTTGGTTTAACATTGTTACCAATAAATCCAAAAAAAGTACTTGGCCTCTTGGTACTTTGTGGATAGACCAGGGGTATCCAATGACAATAGAAACACAAAGAACTTCTAGGAATCTCTTTTAAATGCATCTTCTATTATTCCTGGGTCTCAGTGTGGACAGCAATTTCTCTAACAGGAAATATTCTCACCGAGTGAGCTATCACCTCCCTTCAGATAACTCCCAATTTTTCGTGTCCATCCCTGACAGCCTCCCTGGCTCTGGTCAGAGCTGGAGTCAACGTCCAGGCCTGTGGGCTGATCTCCCCTCCCCTCCAAAGCAGCCTGTTTAAATCTGGACCTTTACTTGATATATGCCCTACAGTCTTCTGTTTTCTAAATGGTGCTCAATGTCTTCTTGGTCACATAAGTCTTTTCTCCAAATCCTATCAGATGCCCAGTTCTGTAGACTCTCCCACTGGAATGTCTCTGACCCCACACCTTCTCCAAAGTCTTATGATATGAATCATCTCCACATGGATCTTTGGTATATTTCGCTGACAGTTGCTTCCAGATTGGGCCATCCGGCTTTCACCTATTTTTTTTACTCCAAATGAATTCTTTGAAACCAAGTTTTAACAAAGACACTGAACTATCGTTCTACAGAATCCAGGAAATAAAATCCGATTTCTTTAGCCTGACATTCAGAGAGCTCGTGATTCCAATCCTTCCTCTCTTTTGCCCAGGCTGTGCTTCAGTCTAACAAAGCCATTGGACACTCTGGTCTTCAAGTCTTCTCTCTCTACGCACTCACTCCAAGGGAGCTTTCCTACTAGAAGGCTTCAGAGAGCATCCCTTGCTAAAGACTTCTAGCTCCAGTACCTCCTTTCTTCACGAGCTCCAGACCTGTGGGTCCTACTGCTAGTGGAATCTCCTCTCAGGTGTGCCCCGGGCAATTAAAATGCAACGAAGCTCAAAGGTATCTCATCAAGCTCAAAGGTATCTCATCATCTACTCTCTCAGATCGTGGCCTCTCAGTAAACAGAAAGACTGCTCGAGAAGATGCTCGTGTGGAGTTTCTCCGCCTCACCCTTAACCGCAAGTCAGTTGCTGACTTCATCTGACGTTCTCACACCTCTTACCCCACCGTCTCCGCTCTGGTTCGGCATCCTCTCCAGTTCAACTCGGAAACATACTAAGCCAAGACTCGGCTGTCTTGCTTCCCCAGGGAGAATTGGGACCCCATTATACATTGCGCATACCAATATTATTTTACATTATCAGGGTTTTGCATGTATTTGTAGGAACCACTTCATAAAGAGGCATTAAAAATGATTTCTCAGTGGGACTTCCCTGGAGGTCCAGTGGTTAAAAAATCTGCATTCCAATGCAAGGATCATAGCTTTGACCCCTGGTTGGGGAGCTAAGATCCCACATGCCCTGACTACTGATCCCATATGCTCTAGAGCCCACACACCAAAATTAAGACCTGACACAGCCAAATAAATGAATAAATATAACAATCAATCCTAGTAGGAAGAAACAGAGCTAAGTTTTCTCTTTTCTAGCTTAGGTTTGCAGAATTAATGCCCAGTTAATTAACATAAGTGTACCAATGAATATTGATAATGTTCACCTCCAGATTAAACCCATTTTTAGTTTTAATACAATTTACTATAAGGGCTAATATGTTTAGGCATATAGAAAAATAGCTTATTTTTATTCTAGCTTTCCTTCTTTGCAAACATGCTAATGTCATGTCTATGGAATGTAATGACAAATATGAAAACTGCATCACTTATTCTGTTTTAAGCTAGCTGTGCCTCAGATGATGCAATGCGTTGAATCCTTCTCAATCAGAACATAATGCAAGGTTTGTTTTAGGGAACTTTAAATGTATATTTTTCCTTTCTAGCTCTTTTATTTGTTTTTGGTTTTTTTCCCAGCACAAAAATTGTGGCACCACAGCTTTGAGGTCAACAGTAAGAACACTAGCTCAGGTCTCCCTGAAAATTGTCAATAGTGATAGCACAAAAGATTTGAAGGGGATAATAGTTTATGTTTAGATCCTCTGGGGAAGTAAGTGATAAATCATATTCAACATTATTTCTTATACCTTTAATTTGGACTAGGAAAGGATGAGAAGAAGCTTGTGGTTGGCAATAGGAGCAGAATACTATTACAAGCAAATATCATCTTCACTGTGCAGTGCTGAATTTGTTGGAGTTTATGGCATGTGTTCATAGAGTGCATTTCAGAAAGAAACTAAAATTAGTGAACCAATTGTGCTCCATTCAGAGAAAAGTAAGATGAAAAACTGTATCTACAAAGAACCAATGATTTCATATCCAAGCACTTTTCCTTAAAAAAAAAGCCTAAATGTTAAGTCTGTGCAACTTCAAATCCACTTTCTTTGCTAATCTAATATTTTCTACTTCCTAAACTAGGGGGAAATGATCTTGTTTATTTTTTTCAAACAGTTATTTGGATCTTAGACTAGGCAGAGGAAACCTTAAATAAAAATATGAATCTGTCTTTTTATTTTCTGCATGTGTACACAAACTAAGACACTGAAGCAAAATCAGATAATAGAGCTTTTCCTTTCTCAAAAGATGAAGGACATGATAAATTAGGTTTAAAAAAGTTGTATTTTTTGATATATCTCCCATATATCAGATTCTAAATTCTGTGATTATGTATGCTGAACTTTCACTAAAGTTCTAGCATCAGATCCATAATCCTAAATATTGAGTGCCTCTGTTATCTCCAAATAGACAGTAGCTAAGATATTGAACAAAATCATAATCAAAAATATTTTTTCATTTCTGAAAATAAATAATTTAAATATTTACAAATTTAGTCTAAAGTTTTCTTTAAATTTGTTTAGTGAATCACCAAGAAAGGAAAATATTCATCCATTGTCCTTTTTAAAAATAATATCATTGATTCTGACAGGCATGTTTACTTATTATTTATTTATGTCTGTATGTATTTTGGCTGTGCTGGGTCTCTGTTGCTGTGTGGTGAGGAGCAGGAGCTACCCTCTAATTATGGTGCACAAGCTTCTCACCGCTGTGGCTTCTCTGGCTGTGGAGCTGGTATTCTAGGCATGTGGGTTTCAGGACTGGCATCACGCAGGCTCAGTAGTCAAAGCTCAGGGACACTGGAACTCAGGCTCAGTAGCTGTGGCACATAGGTTTAACTGCCCCATGGCATGTGAAATCTTCCCAGACCAGGGATCAAACCCATGTCACCTGCATTGGCAGGCAGATTCCTAACCACTTGACCACCAGGGAAGTGCTTCACCCATTGTTTTTCCACCAGTACAATTCAAATTTCTCAGAATAGATCTTAGGTCTCCTTTTTTGTGTGCTTTTTTTCTCTTGTCTTTTCCTTCTCTTTCTGAAATATATCAGAGAACCAATAGGAACAAACAATTCAGAAATTAAAAAGCATCCCTCCATTTACATTTTATTTCAAGATGCTGTTGCTTTACTATCTACCTTGCTGCTGCTGCTGCTGCTAAGTCGCTTCAGTAGTGTTCAACTCTGTGTGACCCCGTAGACAGCAGCCCACCAGGCTCCCCTGTCCCTGGGATTCTCCAGGCAAGAACACTGGAGCAGGTTGCCATTTCCTTCTCCAATGCATGAAAGTGAAAAGTGAAAGTGAAGTCGCTCAGTCATGTCTGACTCTTGTGACCCCATGGACTGCAGCCTACCAGGCTCCTCCGTCCATGGGATTTTGCAGGCAAGAGTACTGGAGTGGGGTGCCATTGCCTTCTCTGACTATCTACCATGATTATAAACCATTTATTGAAAAATAGAAAGAGCTCAGTATATACAAATTAAACTTTTATCCAAATGTTTAACACATCTCTATGAAAGTCACTCAGTTGTGTCTAACTCTTTGTAACCCATGGACTATGAAGTCCATGGACTTCTCCAGGCCAAAATACTGGAGTGGGTAGCCTTTTCCTTCTCCAGGGGATCTTCCCAACCCACGGATCACACCCATATCTCCTGCATTGTAGGCAGATTCTTAACCAGCTGAGCCACAAGAGAAGCCCAAGAATACTGGAGTGGGTAGCCTATCCCTTCTCCAGCAGATCTTCCCAGGGTCTCCTGTATTGCAGGCAGATTCTTTAAAAACTGAGCTAAGAGGGAAGCCCTCTATCTTTATGCTATTAATGTGATTATGTTTCAGATTATGTGGAAAAAGCTGGGGAAAGTGATAAATAAAATCCAGTCCCTATATTCAAGGAGTTTAGTGGACAGACAAAAAGATAATCCATGTATTTAATACATAAATTTGACCAATTCTATTATTGGTATAAGTTAACAAGGAACATACAAACATGCATTTTTTTTTGAGGAATAATGACTATGTAAATCAGCTGATTGCATTTATTAGGAATTACTTTTGGAAGCATGCCTATAATATCTTAGTCAAATGGGGATTTATTTTAACATGAGAAGGCTGGTGATGCTATTCCTTGATATCATCAATGTTCCAGCATTCTTTTACATTTCTGCTATGTCATCTTTACCATGTGACTTTCATCTCCGAGTCCATCTTATATTTATAAAGATGTCATTCCACCTCCAAGTTCACATGTGTTCCAGATTATAAGAAGAGAACCCCAAGAAGAGCAGAAGAAGACTTTATTAAGAAAGCAAATCTCTCACAGAAATCCCCAGAAAACCTTTGCTCTGTTTCATTGGTTAGAACAATACTGCATGCTCATCCCTGATTGCAAGTTTATCTTGGAGATACAGCTTCTAAGCTAGAAGTACTGCTGCCCTAAATAAAATCAGGGCTCTATTCATAAGAAAGGATAGGAATGTGGATACTGGTTAAATAGTTTAGAAGTGTCTGCCATCAAAATCCACAGCAGCTTAACGTCCCAACTTTTACATTCCTGTATATTTATAATCCCAATGCATTGGGTCAGTTCAGTTAAGGACCCTGCTCTGGGCCTAGGAATTTGAAGAAATTGCTCCCGTTCCCCAGTGCCATGGGAGGGAAGTTTACTGGATCCAGGCGAGGTACCTCATGGAGGCTGTATTCCCACCCCTGCCAGATCATGCCTGCCAAGGAATTCCCTGCCCAGATGACTTATTGGCCACTCTTCCATGGCCTGGGTGGGTCTTGTCCTTGGGTCAGGGCCTCTGAAGTCTGAATTCACCATCCGTGTAAATGCCCCTACAACTGAGAGTGGCCAAGGGACAACCAAGGGTGTGGACAAAGCTTGGATGTGTAGGCCGGGTGTTTACAAGCAGGTATGCAAACATCCTTGCAAGGCAGGAGGGCCAAGGTAGAGGGGGAAAGGGTGGGGGGCAGGCTGTAGGATGAGACTAAATTGACCCACTGTTTTGAAACATGAACATTGAGGAGTCTAAGAATTCTTAATTCAAGCCTGGTTTTCCAGGTATTGTGAAAATATATTTATCAAAGTTACAGGAGAAGACATATTTTATTAAAATGTTAGGTAACTGATTTGGAACTTACATTTAGATGTATGATGTGTGGGTCTCCATTTGTACTCTTTATCTTCAGCCACACACACTGAACTTGGGATGGGATGGACAGGGCCACCCAAAAGTTCATGGGTTTTGAGAGAATGAGTTCTTATCTCTAAACTGGCATTAGTTCAGTGTACTTCCACACTTTGAGAAGGTAGATGTTGATATAGTTGACTGTAGTCCAGACACACCCTAAAAATGTTTAGTCAAATAATAAAACCAACAGCCCCACCTCATTTGACTGATACTTTGTTAAATCTTGCTAAATGTGCATATTGACTGGATATTATAAGTTCTCAGTACCTAATACCTCATGAGAAGGAGAATGGCTCCCTTAAGTTAGTTAATTCAACCTAACACACAGAATGGTTCAATGTGATTCATTTAATTAAAACAGAAACTAATAATCCAAGGTATGATTATGATACTAATATAAGTTTATTATAATGTTTATAATAATTCTTATTATCATCATGGAAAGTTCCATCTTGAATATCTAAAGTTCATTTAATCAGCAAATATTTCATAGTCCTTCACTACATGCCAGGAACAATTCTAGGTCCTCAGGATAGAGTTGTGAAAAGGATAATGTGTATCAAGAACAGTTGGTGCCTTATATTTATATAGTCATCTCTCAGTTAATATTAGCAATTCAGAAATTTCTATAATTTAGGGCTTGTCCATGATATAGATAAGAAAGAGCCTATTTCTCATTATTTTAAACAGGAAAAATTACAGTCCATTTTACTGTGGCCCAAATCCCCAAACCAGCTTTCCATATTCACTAAAAAATAGTAAAACATCTATAAAGGCATACAAATTACCAAGTTAGAACACAAGATGCTGAAAACATCACTTCATTATTAAGCAATTAATATGGTTGGTAATAAACAGTTTCTTTATAAGCAATAACATAACCCTTTTTAGAAGTAGGAAGAATGTGGGAAACTCACAGAATACACTCCCTTGGCTGACATGTTGTACATTGGGAAAGTCAACAGATGATTCTGCTTCCAGTCAGTACCAAGCCAGTTTTTTCAGCACAGATAAGAAAACTAAGTAAAATACATGAAACAACAGTTTTCAGGAACATTAGATAACAGGCAATGCAGGACTGTAATCCCTGAAAGAAAGGAAACAAATAAGGTGAGCCTATGGGCTTCCTAGGTGGGCTTGTGGTTAAAAAAAAAACAAAAAAAAACACCTGCCTACGAGTGCAGGAGACACAGAGACACGGGTTCAGTCCCTGGGTCAGGAAGATCCCCTGGAGGAACGCATGGCCACCCACCCAGTATTCTAGCTGGAGAATCTCATGGACAGAGGAGCCTGGCGGGCTACAATCCATGGGATCACAAAGAGTCAGACACAACTGAGTGCATGTGCACACACACACACACACACACACACATGCACACATCCCTGTGTGGAGGCACTCTCTGAGCCATTGTGCCTAAAAAGGAGAAGCCCAAACATCTCACCAAGGGAAGAAGTTTCATTGAGATGAGGGCTCAGACACCTGAGTCTCTGGAAGCTAAGACAGCTAAAACTTAGGGACAGAAAAACGAAGAGGAAGGGATCTCACAAAGAAAGAGCTCCAGAGATCTGCACAAGGTTCCATTCGAATCTTTGGCTGAATATCCACCTTCCACCTAGACATGGTGAGACTCCCTCCCAGAAGCCAGGCATAGGCAGTAAACAACTGTCGGAGAAACAGCAGCAGGTGGAGAACTGTAAACTGGGTGAAAGCGAAGTCGCTCAGTCGTGTCCCACTCTTTCGCAACCCCATGGACTGTAGCCCACCAGGCTCCTCCATCATGGGATTTTCCAGGCAAGAGTAGTGGAGTGGGTTGCCATTGCCTTCTCCAGGAGATCTTCCCGACCCAGGGACTGAACCTGGGTCTCCCGCATTGTAGGTGGACGTTTTACCATCTGAGCCACCAGGGAAGTCAGCGAGGTAATTCCCTGCTAGCCCATAAGAATGAAAGATGCTCCTGTTCTGAATAGCCAGAGTGGAACCATCACATTAGATACCTAGGGCATTCAGTACTAGTTCTATGTACTATTAAAGAGCAATTTAAAATAATCGCTACCATTTAGATTAAGTCCCATCATCAGGCGCATTTCTTTCATCAGGAATTAAAATTCTTCCGGAAATGTACAAGATTTCTCTTAGCATTTCAGAATTGGGTGTCACATAATTCTTAGACCAGGAGCTGCACTTACCTTGATGTCAAAGGATCTTTTGCAAAGACATCTTTTTTCTTAAATATATAATGTAGTCACATTACAAATAATTTGTAAATTAGACAAAGAATCCCAAAGTATAGCAAAACTTGGGTCATATGTGCAAGAAAAAAAGGAGGGGGAAGGATTTTTATCAGTTTCTGTCAGAATGTCACCATCTGGATGTTACACCGATATGGAAATATGTTTTAATTTATTTATTAAATTTATTAATTTATTTAATCACTATTTCCAAAATCTTTTAACACACAGCTTGTTTCCCCACACAATAGTTACGCTCTGACCAGTGTTTTCCAATAGAACGTTTCGTGATGTTGGAAATGTTTCCTCTGTCTTTATTGTCCAATATGGTAGCCACTGATTACACAGTAAGTCCTTGAAATGTGGCCAGTGCAACTGAGAGGAGTTTATATTGTATTTAATTTTAAGAAATTTAAAAAGTCACAGGACTAGTATCTGTCATATTGGACCTCACAGCTCTAGAATAATGCCTATTGCAAAGAATACACTTTTGAGAAAGCCGCCATATAACTATAACATGGTTACATGAAAATCAAGTTCAAAGTGGTTAAGTGACTTACTCCAAAGTGGGAAAAGAACAAGGATTTAAATCTAGGTAAACCCAAATAGGGCTACCCAGGTGGCACTAGTGGTAAAGAACCCAACTGACAATGCAGGAGACATAAGAGACATGGGTTTGCTCCCAAGGTTGGGAAGATTCCCTTGAGGAAGGCACGGCAATCACTCTCGTATTCCTGCTGGAGGATCCCATGGACAGGGGAGCCTGGCAGGCTAAGGTCCACACGGTCGCAGTCAGATACAGCGAAGTAACTCAATAGGCACGCTTTCAAACCCAAATAACTGATTCCAAACTTCTCTGTGGTCATCGTTCTACTCTGCCTCTGAAATGCTACAGAGATGATGGATTTTTGTTGGTGGTGGTAGTGGGGGCGTTTGTTTTTTTTGTCTTGCTGCACAGCAGGGAGGATCTTAGTTTCCCAAACAGGGATCAAACTCATGCCGCTTCTGTCCTCTGCAGGGGAAGCACAGAGCCCCAACCACTGGACCGCCAGGGAGTCCCCTCTATATTTTTAAAATTTTGTAATTTTGTATTTTAATCTCTGTATTATGTTTGCTAATTTACATTACATAAAACTACTAAATTACATAAAATTTTACTTTTTCCATTTATTTTGCTTCCTAAGGAAATCTTATAGTTCCCAGTGATTTGTCAATAATTCTTTTCAAATAAAAAACTTATATAAGTAGCTCAGTTCAGTTCAGTCACTCAGTTGTATCTGACTCTTTGCGACCCCATGGACTGCAGCATGCCATGCCTCCCTGTCCATCACCAACTCCCAGAGTTTACTCAAACTCATGCCCATCGAGTCGGTGATCCCATTCAATCATCTCATCCTCTGTCGTCCCATTCTCCTTCCACCATCAATCCTTCCCAGCCTCAGGGTGTTTTCAAATGAGTCAGTTCTTAGCATCAGGTGGCCAAAGTATTGGAGTTTCAGCTTCAGCATCAGTCCTTCCAATGAACACCCAGGACTGATCTCCTTTAGGATGGACTGGTTGGATCTCTTTGCTGTCCAAGGGACTCTCAAGAGCCTTCTCCAACACCACAGTTCAGAAGCATCTATTCTTCGGCACTCAGCTTTCTTTGTAGTCCAACTCTCACATCCATACGTAACTACTGGAAAAACCATAATTTGACCAGATGGACCTTTGTTGGCAAAGTAATGTCTCTGCTTTTCAATATGCTGTCTAGGTTGGTCATAACTTTCCTTCCAAGGAGTAGTGGGTGTTACCATTTTATTGTTGGAGAAACTGAAACAGAAAGAAGAAAACCTAAACGATGAATTCTGCATCTGTTTTATACTGAAGACATTTTAAAGCTATATAAGCAAGTTTAGAAATGGAAATAATTCTGATCACTTATATTAAATGAGTGATCTTAGAAGAAAAGAGTAAATATTCATTTATTTACTCACATTTATGTGCACATAAATGTGCACATATCATTTATGTGCACACAAATAATATTTTAATCCTTAATAATGTTAATTCACTACAATGCACAAAGTGTCAAAGGCACTTTACAGAAGTCAGAACTTCATTTGTAGTTTGTTTGAGTAGCATAAAACTTAATCATCATCTAAGAGCTGGTAGAAAAGCTCATAAGTTTAGCTTTAGGAATTATATTTCTCAGATTGTACTGATGTATACTAAACATGACCCCTGCTGACAGGTTATTAGTTTTACTGACAGTTTGAAGGCTCCAGTTCACCCAGACAAGACTCTATTATATATAACCATTAGTGATGGTTACTCATGTCTTAAAGGTAAAAAAGAAGTTTATTATACCACAAGAAGAGACAAATAAGTCAAGTTTGGTGTGCCTTAAAGTTTGTAAGATTGATTTTCAGAATATTATCTGGAAAAAAAAAAACAATTTTGTTACATTTTAAAATAATAATTTTGATTTTTCTAATTTACATATTAGGTAAATATTTCATATACTATGATGATTATAAGTTTCAATGAAAATATTGCAAACATTTTAAAATGTTTTATTTAAAGTATTTTAAATGGTGCCTATATTCCAGTTTTAATTATGTGACAGTTATAAGCATAGGAAAAAAATGAATGAAAAAATGGCAAATTACTACAAATGGTGATGTCCAAGGGATAAAATTCTGTGTATTTCGTCAAAGTGTTAGTAATATAATTGTATTACTTTTGTAAAGGAAAAACTATCTTCAAAAATATAACTCAAGGGAGATATATTCTTTTCCTGACTATTCAAATTGGTTGACCAAGCTTTGAAGTATTTAGAAAACAGTTAAATCCAAATGAATTTTCCTTTTTTAAAACAGTCTTGCATGGCAAAGTGAAGTGAAAACTGTGAGCTAATTATGTGGTAAATTCAATTAGTGTAGCCACCTAATCTAAATTATTCAGGCTCATTGTAGCTCCAAGAAAACAAGGACACCCATCCACGTGCACACAGACCATTAGTAAATCCTGCCAATGGTAAAAAAGCAAAATTGATCATTTCCTTCCTATTATAGCCACTTTTTCTACTTGTAGGAGTATGAAACATCAGAAAATTTCATCAATGGCTTTATTTAAATTTTAAAAAAAGACTAAAAAAGTCATTCCTATATTTACTGATTTTTCACACATGTAACTTATTGTTCAGTTGTCCAGTTGTGTCCAGCTCTCTGCAAGCCCACGGACTGCAGCACGCCAGGCCTCCCTGTCCTTCACTATCTCCCAAAATTTGCCCAAGTTTATGTCCATTGCATCGGTGATGCCATCCAGCCATCTCAGTCTCTGATGCCCTTTTCTCCTTCTGCCTTCAATCTTTCCCAGCATCAGGGATTTTTCCAATGAGTCAGCTATTCTCATCAGATGACCAAAATACCAGAGTTTCAGCTTTAGCATCAGTCCTTCCAATGAGTATTCAGGACTGATTTCCCTTAAGATTGACTGGTTTGATCTCCTTGCTGTCCAAGGGACTTTCAGAAGTCTTATCCAGCACCACAGTTCGAAGACATTAATTCTTCAGAGATCTGCCTTCTTCACCGTCCAGCTCTCACAACCATACGTGACCACTGGGAAGACCATAGCCTTGACTATATGGACGCTAGAGTAGTGTTTCTGCTTTTCAACACACTGTCTAGGTTTGTCACAGTTTTTCTGCCAAGAAGCAAACATCTGATTTCATGGCTGCAGTCACCATCTGCAGTAATTGTAGAGCCAAGAGAGGCGATCTGTCACTACTTCCACCTTTTCCCCCTCTATTTGCCAAGAAGTAATGGGGCCAGATGCCATAATCTCTGTGTTTTGGGTTTTTTTTAATATTTAGTTTTAAGCAAGCTCTTTCACTCTCCTCCTTCACCTTCATCCAGAGGCTCTTTAGTTTCTCGTTGCTTTCTGCCATTAGAGTGGCACCATGCACATATCGGAGTTTGACGATGTTCCTCCCATCTATCTTGATTCCAGCTTGTCTCATCGAGCCCAGCCTTTCTCATGATGTGCTCAGCATATGGGTTAAATAAACAGGGTGACAACAGACAGTGCTGTCCTACTCCTTTCTACATGTTACACGTAAGTTACTACCTGTAACTCACCCATAACTAAAGGTCCTCAAAATCATCTGTAAGTGTCGCAGGTGACTGGAACCTTGGGTCAAGGGGAACCGGAGAAGATATTTTTCCTCCTGCCTGAGATTTGAACTGTTGAGGTAAGAAAATGAATAGCCCATCATCTATTTTCAGTTTGCCTATTTGCAGAGCAACTTGAGATCAATCCCATACTCTCCTGATGGAACAATCTGAGAGTTGGAAGAGATGCTATCTACTACTTCTGCATAGATATCTAAACTGCTCATCTTGATTTCCTCCTTCCCTGGAAGAGAAGAGTGTCAAAATGCCATTTTGGGAAATATAAACTCTGTATTCCTTAGGAGTACATTGGAAGCCCTGGATAATCCAGGATAATCTCCCCACCTCTAGATTCTTAGTGTAATCACATCTTCAACATACCTTTTGCCAGATAAGGTAATATTTACAGATTCTAGGGGTCAGAACCTGGGTATCTCTAGGGGGCTATTATGCAGCTTATTACAGAAATGGTTCTGATGGCAAAGATAATGAATATGGCAATGATGTTACTATAGTCAATAGCATAAAGGTTAACAAGTTTATGATATTAATATGAGCTGTGATAGTGGAGGTGATGTTAACGCTGGCAAAGGCAATGGAGAGGTTAATACGAGCGTCATGGCAGGACTCGGGACTTTAATGAAAGTGATTTAGTCTCGATGGTGGGTTGCAAAGGAGAGAACACAGTGCCCTAAATGGACTAACCAAGCTATTGGCTTGTCTTTCAACAAGTGCTGTCAGCTAGCTGAGCAACTTAGAGCAGCAGCTGAGACAGTGAGAGAGAAAGTCTCACAGTTGCAGGGGAATACGATTTACATAAAGACTTCCTCATGAAAAGGAATTTGCCAACATGACTGCCTGTGTTCCAGTTTCTGAAAGCACTTGTGCATTCTCCTGAAGTCTCCAAACACTTCCCCTCTGATGTAAGACCTCAGGCATCCAGGAGCCAGGCCCCAGATTTTGACAATAAGCTACTCCAGTTTCCTGCAAAGAGGACCGTTGGTGTACCAGGCCGCCGGTAGGGCAGCTCATTGTTCTGAAATCCAATCTGTCTTGATGCACCGATGTATTATAAATATCCCCCAGCTCTACCACCCGATGGACTAAGCTTTCACAGAGATAAGTTTCATCAGTTCCCTCCAAACCCTTTTGCTCCCTTCTTTTGGCATGCTCAGCACCCTGTCCTGAGAAGTCTGAGTTTATTAGACGTCTATTATAACTGACATATTGTTGCAGTGGGGGTGAAGAGATGCCTTAGACAGATGATCTTAATTGGCTTTCTTCCAAAGGAATTTTTTTTTAAGAGGAGACAGCTGAAATTCATTCCCATTTACAATTAGTAAAACTTTCTTTCATTATTGAAATGCTTGCTGAAACAGCAGCCACATCAGGGTGACAAATCCCGTTATCATGCTTTTGGCAATTGTCTCCCCAAAAGGCGCCTATTGAGAGCATTGTCTGGGTTTGTGTATGAGACTGACAATCAAGCTCCAGGCAGAGGGTGGGGGCAGCTACACAGCCTGCTGCAAAGTGCCTTTATGTGTGTGTGTGTGTGTGTGTGTGTGTGTGTGTGTGTGTGCGCGCGCGAGCGCGCACATTTGTGGTCGTTCAGCAAAGAGATCTAAGGTTCTGGAAAAATCCGAGCATGCACTCCGTGCGCTAACAAGATCAGTCATCGGGCATTAGTGGGATTCTCAAGCGTCGCCCCTTTAGTTTCCCATTTTCTTGTATTTTTCTCTGTGAGCAGTGGCAGGTGCTATTTGTTTGTCAGGCTGCTACGGGACAGAATGGGGGGGTCACTTTTTTAAGTGAGCAGTGACCAGCTGAGCTCACATGGTTGACAAAGAACTGTGCTGAAAGGCACAGACAATAGCTTGTAAAGCTCGCCCCTTTAGAGTCTCGTGGAAGGAACCGTTTCTGAAGGGACTGAGAAGCCACCCTCGCCTCTGCACCCCTTTTATGCCCGGTGCAGGGAACTGGACAGGCCGTGTGGTCCGCCCCTGCAGACGGTTGAGTGTGTCAAACCGAGAGTGGTCTCTATGAACATGGAGAAGAGCTGGTAAGGCCTTCACGTGTTGAGTGGAAGGAGAGAAGGGAAAGGAAAGCGGGGAGGGAGAAAGCGTCGATGGAGCAAGGCAGATAGTGTCTCTTTGAGTTCCCGTGAGACACGAGCATCCTTTTCTTCCTCCGAACGAACTACCACAGCTGTGCGGTTTAAATAGCTTCGCTGACTTACCGTCTGACACACACCAGGTTGGTTTCTCCTGTACTCAGCTTGAGTGCTGACACTTCCTTTCTCTTTGACCAACTCACCAGAAGCCTGTTGGCTAAGCCAGTCTGTTCTTTCTCCAGAGAGCCCCTTCTAGTTGTAAAACCACAGTTCATATGGCAGTTCTATTTCCAGTTTTGGAGCCTATTATACAGAGTGAAGTAAGCCAGAAGGAAAAACAACAATACAGTATACTAACGTATATATATGGAATTTAGAAAGATGGTAATGATAACCCTGTATTGAGACAGCAAAAGAGACACAGGTGTATAGAACAGTCTTTTGGACTCTATGGAAGAGGCCAAGGGCGGGATGATATGGGAGAACGGCACTGAAACACGTAAATTATCACATGTGAAATGAATCGCCAGCCCAGGTTTGATGCATGATACAGGGTGCTCAGGGCTGGTGCACCGGGATGACCCAGAGGGATGGAATCGGGAGGGAGGTGGGAGGGGAATTCTGGAAGGCGAACACATGTATACCCATGGCGGATTCATGTCAGTGTATGGCAAAACCAACACAATAATGTAAAGAAAAATAAATAAAGAGAAAAAAAAACCCACAGTTCAAACCCAGTGGAACTTGCTATCCATGACGGTTACCCTTGTTCTGTCGAAGAAAGAGCCATGTGCTCGTTGTCGTGGTTTTGCTGAGGCATGTCATGGCAGACAGGCTTCTCTTGTGGCTCAGAGCTAAATAATCCACCTGCCCCAGGGCAGGAGACGTGGGTTCTATCCCCGAGTCGGGAAGATCCCCCTGGAGAAGGAAATGGCAACCCACTACAGTACTCTTGCCTGGGAAATCCCCTGGACAGAGGAGCCTGGTGGGCTACAGTCCATGGGGTCGCAAAAGATTCTGACACTACTTAGGGACTAAACAGCAACAAAATCAGAGGCACAGTTTGAGGTTGAGAGGTGAAGAAATAAATAATGCTGCTTGGAAGAGACCCATTGAATTGACATCAGAAAATCTCCTGCCGTTGGGACCCGAGGGTGATTGAAATGAAAGTTGAATTCTGTATGGCATTATCATTGGTATATTTTCATGATTTTCATACTTGAATGAGATCAAGAAAGTAAGAATCTTTCCCAGTGCAAGCACCAGTGACTTGTGACAGCTGACATCTGATAAATGGATGGAATAATCCCTGATGTTGCTAGGCAGTTTTCTCATAATTTGGCATTGACATTGTCACTCTTCTCAGGGACTCTGAGCCTATTAAGAGAAGTGCTTGTTGCCATACCACTTTAACTGCCCTTTGAAGGAAGGCTGCTGACCCATTCAGGATTGTTATCTCCTCTGAATAAGTGCAAAGCTATCTTTGACCTTTCAACTAGACAGCAATTAGGGCATAAGCCACAGTAACCTAGAGGGCTTCTGATTTTTGGACATGTCAGATTTAAATATCTGGCTTGAAATAAATGAGCAAATAGGTGAGGATCTAGGGTTGCTGAAAGCCAACCAGAGTACAGGGAAAGAAAAAAGAATGAGGTGGAGAAGGACAAGAAGTAGGAATGAGGAGGAAGAGAGGACACTTATTAAATGCCTGTTGTGTGCGAAGAGCCCAGAGGACCCTTTTATAGAGAGCGTCTAACCTCGTGAGGGACACATTTATTGTCTCGGGATTTCAGATGGGGAGACTGAAGCTTAGAGGCTGACCTGTCTGAGTAGACACAGTTACTGGGCACCTGGCTCTGCCACACTGGATTCAGGCTGAGAAAGTCAGCAGGAAAAGGTTGGATTTGGGTAACGGTTTACAGAAGCTGAGAAAAATGCTACAAGGCCTTGCATTCTTGATGTTTGAAACTGGTGCAGCTGTTTTTTAAGTTAACTTATAAAGCCCTTATGACACCAAAATAAGGGAAAGTATTACCCAAAATTCCTGCTATATGGAATAGAAGAGTATTTATGTACATCAAGATAAATTAGTTAAACAGTACTGCAACTATAACTCCTCTGGAATGTCTTTTAGTGTTTAAGAAAAAATAGACTTAGATACTGTCATTACCAAGAGATATATTACAGTACTTTGGAATTACAGTATAAACTGCATAAACAGCATAAAACACTAGCAAATGCCACAAATAGCTAAAATTTTAAGGATATTTCTTTTCACTTTGAATTTATCGATCTGCAGTACCATCTCTGTTCAGACAGAATGGAAGTATCTAACAGTATCAGAGCTGCCTGCTAGAGAATAGAAGCAAGTTAATATCAGGAGCTGGGTGACTTCTATCTCCATTATCATTTTGACCTTTGATTATAAACAAAGCCACTGTGATCTAAGAACTTTACAATCATGTAGCACTTGACAGTCACAAAGTTCTTTTTCATATCATCTCATTATATTCTAATAACTCCCATAAATTGCTTTTGTTCCTTTGAGAATCTCCAAAAATTAATGGACTTGCCCCAAGTCACATCTATGATAGGTATCAGAGCAAGGATTCCAACCTAAGTTCTCTGCTTCCACTAACTTATTATGCTTATAACCATGTTTGTGATTGTCCACAATATATTAATTCACACAAGATTTTTTACATGATTTCAGTGAAGTTAAACTTAATCACATCTTAATGGTGATGGCAGATAATTTCAACTCAAAGTGGACTGTATTAGCTATTTTATGACTTGACATTTTAGAGTTTATCAAAAACACTTAGACATAAAGGAAAATACTAACTTCTCCCTGAGCTTGCCTGGTGAATGTCTAGGTTAGGGAAGGAATGTTAGAGTACAGAACACTGTATCTGTAATCCGATAAGCAGCTTGATAACCAGAAGCTGAATCCAAAAAGTTCATCTTGAATTGCACTTTAGGCTGTGATGTGTCTCTCCACATATCCGTGTATGTGTACGCAAATACGAAGTATGTAGATCCATGTATATTTATATCTATACACATATGTATTTATATATATATAGTAATATGTAAATATAGATGCCACTTCCTAAATACCAAAACATGCAGTCTGCATGAGTCTGTTACTACGAAGAGTGTGAGGATTGTGACAGACCGCCTGGTGAAATGTTATCCGTGTTATTCACAAGACAAAAATTAGCATCACTCCCTCACTGAGCTTATTAAAAAAAAAATAGGAGAATGAAATGAACTAAAACTTCCCACTGAAAATCAAGCAACATATAGGTTGGTTTCCTTCTGAAAGATTCTCTTTGTTCTGACACAACACAGAAATCATTTAAATCACTCAAATTGCTCTCTGTGAGTTGTGTCTGGAGACACGCTTGGGTGTAGGTGTCTCTGCTGCAGAAAAGTGGAGTTCACCTGACTCCCATCTTCTCAGCTGGGCCCTCTCTATGTGTCTGACCCTCATTGGCATTCGAGCTGAAAGCCCATCCCTGGCCTCCTGTTGGAAGAACTGGGGCAAACCCTGCCTAGTAGACCCTGTCATGTTCCCCCCTCGTCCTTCAGGGCCTTTAAAATATTTCTGGGCTTTCTCTTGGAGCGTTTTCTTCTAACTGCCCACCTCCAACTCTGGAGAATTTAGAGAACTACTGGTCACTGGAGTGCTTTGCTTACACAGAGGGCTTTCAAAAGTGCCTAGTGGTAGCATGGCACTGGAGCATGTCAACCAGTTATTGACCAAGAGGAGGACAGCTCTTGCTGAGCTGGGGCAGAATCAGAAGTAAACTTTAGACTGTCGATCTCCCCTGCAGGATCAGACTGAGCCTGGGGCTTTGCTTGGAATCACACCCTTACTCAGCTTCTCCCCTTTTCTTTCAACGTGTCCTGGGGGCACATTCTTGTTTTTTTGTTTTAATTTGTTATCTTTTTTTTCTTTACATTATTGTGTTGCTTTTGCCATCCATTGACATGAATCCGTGGTGGGTATACGTGTGTTCCCCTTCCAGAGCCCCCCTCCCACCTCCCTCCCAATTCTATCCCTCTGGGTCATCCCAGTGCACCAGCCCTTAATAAATTACTTGCATGGGGGTCTGCTGCTGGGGAACCCAATCACAGATGACGCCTTGTTTCCTCCTTCTCCTCTACCCTCTCCTCTTGTTTTTCTCCTTCTTCTCCTTTATCTTGTAGTTTCTCACTCTAATTTTTTTGAAAAATAAATTTACGGCATTATAAATCAATAAATTAATGAGAGCTAAGATTTATGGAACACTCACTCTCAAACATTGTTCCAAGTGACTTACATGTATTAATCCTCATACCAACCCTAGATGCAGGTATTATTATCATTATTATCATCTCCACTCTACAGGAAAGGAGATTGAGGCTTTCCTATAAATTGAGGCAGAGAGATTAAGTAATTTGTTTCAGATCATACAGTTGGAATTTGAAAGCAGGGATTCTGGCTTCAGAGTCCATGCTTTTTCCAGTTCATCACACTTCAGATACAAGCCTGGCTTTCTAAGTCCCAGATCTGATTCCTTCCCTAATGATAAAAATTTGGAAAAGTATCTGAATTTTCTGTGCCTCAGTTTCTCTTCTTACATTCTTTCTGTAAAAGTGGGACTTCCTTGAAGTTTGTATTCACAAACTAACAAAAGAGTTTTTTAAATAATTTATTATTTTATTAAACTCTTGCTTGGAATAAGCATAGGCATGACTTTTGTCAAATGTCAAATCACTCCTGTCCTAAAATCTTCTAATGAGTTGGCATTTGTGCATTATTACTACTTTTTAAATTGTTGCCAAAATAGTAAACAGGATTCAGTTTCCATTGTTCAAAGATATTCCCAACAATGTTGAAATAATGAGCACATCGCCATCACGCCATACTGCCTGTTAGCTAGTTACATGGAAATGGAAGTGTAGCTGACATCATTTATAAAGATTAATTCAGTACAGCTATTTTTTCTTTTTCCTATAAGTGCGAAAGATATGCCACACCAACTCACTCTGACTAAGAATTTTGGATACCTCATGAAAAAGATGGCGCTGTAATACTTCTGTAGAAATGAAGACCAGGGTAAACAACCTCATTCATGTCTTGTGAATCTATGTTAATGGAATCCAGAATCAAATTAATCTGATTTAGTTAACATGAAATAAACATGAGGGCTGTGGTAGATTCAGGAATAGCATTTCAGAGGAAAGTTATTCCCATGGGAAGTTGTCTGGGGGAAGCCTGTCATCAGACACCGTGGTGTCAGGGCGTTGGTACCTGATCATACGCACGGTGGGGTGGGGAGAGGTCTTGCCTGGTGTGTGACTCTGCGCAAGTTTCTTAACTTTTCTTCCTTAGGTCCCTAGTATAATGTAAAGCAATTTAGACAGGAAGCTCCCTGATCGTAATCAGGTCCATGAATATTTGGTTGCTAAAGCCTGGGGGTTTGCTTTTGTTTGGATTTTGACTGGAAAGAGGCACCAGCATTCCCAGTTTCATTTGTTAAATGAATATTGGCTTGTGCTTTGGCCAGTCACCCTTGTAGATTCTGACACCACCTTCCCAGTATATACCCAGACAGTCCTTGCGATCCGCCAGTCTACTCACCAGCTGACATGTTCTGCTGGTACATTAAATAAAGAGGAAGTAACAATAACTCTTGGATTTTTGACCTGAGAACAACACACCTGCTGTTCGTCAGCCACTGCCGCATGCCAAGGGGGTCTGTGGGCTTACAATTTTCAAACAAACTACTGTGGGGTGCAGAAGAGCAAGATGAGAGAGTGGTAAGGAGGCAATGGTGAATGTTACTGGACAAGGAAAGACAGCTGAACTTGCCTGATGATTTGCAAAAGAGCCACCCGTGCTTTCTTTGCATTTAAAGTTGGCTATCTACTAGCCATTCACCTGTTAGCTTTAACTCATGAAGTGAAAGGCAAAGGGGAAAGTGACATGGTCTCTCATTCTGTGCAATAGGGAGAGTGAGAAATAAGGAGGAAGTAACAAGGACTCCTGAATTTTTGACCTGAGAGAATGGTTTATAACGATGCTACTAATAAACTTTTAAAAAATTGGGCAAGAATCAAGATTAAATCTCAAGAGTTTCATTATAGATGTGTTTAGTTTGAGACACTTAGGAGACAAAGTTAAAGATACTAAGTAGGCATTTGGGTACATGAGTCTGGTACCCTGAGGCCAGGTCTGGGGGGAATCATAAATTTGGGGTTCCTTAGTGTTGTGTGATGTTTAAACCCATGGCCTTCAGAGAGATCATTCTGTACAGAGAGAACAGAGGTGGAGCAGTGGATAGGATCCGTGACTTGAGCCCTGGAGAAGTCCACCACTTCATGCACTAGAGGAGGATGAGCAAGAATCAGAAGAGTGTGATGTCTCAGGGATTAAGAGAAGAATATGTTTAAATAATAAAGACTGTCAGATCAAAGTCAGGAGTGAGCTTCTGTGTCACCAAATAACACCAGGTAGAGAAGAGACTGCTGGATTTAATTTAATGAGGGTCAAAAAAGTGAGATGTAACAGCAGAAACAAATAACTGCTTGGGCTAGATTTGTGAATATCTGCAAGCCAATCTATGTGATACACCACATTAGCAAAATTGAAGAATAAAAATCATATAACTGTACCAACAGATATAGAAAAAGTCTTGGATAAAATTTACTGTTGATTTATGATAAAAATTCTCCAAAACGTGGTCATAGAGGGAACATACCTCAACATAATAAACGCCACGTATGACAAACTCACAGCAAATATTATATTCAGTAGTATAAATCTGAAAAAATCCTCTAAAATAGGGAATAAGATAAGGATACCCACTCTTGCCACTTTTATTCAACATAGTATTAAAAGTCTTAACAATAGTAATCAAAGAAGAAAAACAAATGAAATCCATATTAGAAAGGAAGAAGTAAAACTGTCACTGTTTACAGATGACATGATGCTATACATCAGAAGTCATAAAGATGCCACCAGAAAACTACTGGAGCTTATCAACGAATTCAGTAAAATTGCAGGATACAAAAGTTAAGAAATCTGCTGCATTGCTATACACTGTGCTTAGTCTCTCAGTTGTGTCAAACTCTTTGCAACCCCATGGACCCTAGCCCACCAGGGCTTCTCCAGGAAGGGATACTGGAGTGGGTTGCTATGCCCCCCTACAAGGGATCTTCCCAACCCAGGAATTGAACCCAGGTTTCCTGCATTGCAGGTGGATTCTTTACCATCTGAGCCACCAGGGAAGCCCTTTTCTATACTAATAGTGAACTAACTATTATTAGGAGAAATTAAGGAAACAATCCCATTAACCACTGCATCAAAAATAATAAAATATCCAGGAATAAGCCTACGTTAAGAAGTAAAAGACCTGTGCTCAGAAAACTGTAAGACACTGGTGGAAGATACTGAAGATTACACAAACAGATGAAAAGATATACCATGTTCTTGGATTGGAAGAATCGTATTGTACGCTTAGTACAACCCAAGAAGCCAGTCTACATAATCAATGTGATCCCTATCAAAATACCAATGGCCCTTGCCTATTGCCACAAATGTCATTATTTCATTCCTTTTTATGGCTGCATAATATATTCCATGTCTTGGCTATTATAAATAGTGATCCAGTGAATACTGGAGTGCATGTATATTTTCAAATTGTGGTTTTTCTCTGGCTATATGCCCCACAAGTGGGATTTCTGGATCATATGGTAACTCTATTTTTAGGTTTTTTTTTTTAATTTAAGAAATTGAAGTAAGCCAGACAAAAAGACAAATGTCATATAACATTGCTTACATGTGGAATATAAAAAAATGATACAAATTGAATTTATTTACAAAACAGAAATGAACCCACAGACATAGAAAACAAAATTATTGTTACCAAAGGGGAAATGTTGGGGAGAGATAAACTAGGAGTTTAGGATTAACATATACACACTAGCATATGTATATACATATATGTATATATGATAATCAACAAGGACTTATACCACAGAAAAATATATTCAGTATTTTGTAATAAGCTATAGGAGAAAAGATTCTGAAATGGACCAAAAACTCTGTTAAAGCCTCCTGCCTAATTTCATTGATTTCACTTCTTTCCTTCAAAGACCAGAAGTATAAAACTCTGCCTTTTAGCCATTTCATATTTATTTTCATTTGGGCCACAGCAGTTCTTTTCTGGATTATGATAGCTATTAACTTGATTTCCTTTTTCTTTCAAAAGCTTTCATATTTGAGAGCTGTTGAAAATGTTAGTCGCTCTGTTGTGTCCAACTCTTTGTGACCCCATGGACTATAGCCCGCCAGGCTCCTCTGTCCATGGAAGTCTCCAGGGAGGAATACTGGAGTGAGCTGCCATTCCCTTCTCCAGGGATCGAACCTGGGTTTCCTGCATTGTAGGCAGATTGTTTATCATCTAAGCCACCAGGGAAGCCCATGAGAGCTATTAGAAATATATATTGTCTGCCCTAGTTGGAGTCTTCAGAAGAGGCAGATTCACAGTAAAATCAAAGCCAGTGATCAATCAACCAATCAGTGAACCAGCCAGTGAAGCATCCTTAGTTGCCCTTAGAATCTCTAACTTTGCTCCCATCCCTGCTTTGGTTCCTGATTGTTTCCAGAAGCTGTCTGGCTCCCAACCCTTTGGCTTTGCTTCCTTTTTCTGGGGATGTCCTCAAGCTGATTCAGTATGCTTGGTTTCAAGCCCCATCATTATTTGCTTTGCAAGTACCTTCTGGACTTTCCTGTTCGTGACTCCTTTTCCAACATGTAGATCCTCTTAGTTTTTCTGTGTGAATAACAAATTTTTATTTTTTAACTTCAAGTTTATATACACTTTATCACTTTTTCTTGTTTTACCATATTGAAAAAAATTCTAGTATGATTCTTGATTCGTATGAAAATAATAGGCATCGTATTTTATTTTTTGACTTGAACATAGTTCTTTCTCCATCTTTAGTCAGTTAATGCTGTAGATTATATACACATGCATAAAGATCTCAGCATGATTCACTTGAATTATGGGTTTTCATTTATTTTTAAAATTATTTACTTTATTTTTGACTGTCCTGGGTTTTCGTTGCTTTAACTGGGCTTTCTCTAGTGTGGCAAGCTGGGTCTACCCTTTGTTGTGGTGTGCCGGCTTCTCCTAGCAGGGGCTTCTCTTGCTTTGGAGCACAGGCTTCAGGCACACAGGATCAGTACCTGTGCTACATGGATTTAGAGCTCCATGACACGGAGAATCTCCCCAGACCAGTGATCAACCCCTGTCCTCTGCATCGGCAGGCAGATTCTTACCCATTAGCACCACCAGGGAAGTCCTGATTTTGCATTTACTTTCAAGTTCTGACATTTACCAGCTGTTATCTTGGACAAGTTATGTAACCAACATATGTTCCAGTTTTCTCAGCTGGAAATTAGAGTCAAGAGTATAACTACTACATGCTTCACAAGATTGTCCCTAGTATCAACGAGATAATGCAAAAAAAGTGCTTATAACATAGTCAATGCCCAGTTTTAATGCAAATATTAGTAGGGAATGGCAACTCACTCCAGTATTCTTCCCTGGAAAATTACATGGACAGAGGAACCTGGCAGGCTACCGTTCATGGGGCCTCAAAGACTCAGACATGACTGAGCACATAAGATCTTCATCATTGTAGATGGTGTGAGTTTATAAATGTCCTTCCTTGCGATGTGTGAATTTAGTATCAGGTTTATACAAACATTATAAAAAGAATTTCCAGCTTTTATTATGTACAGAAAAAAATGTATAAGGTATAGGTTATTTATTCCTTCTAAGAAAACTCATCTGCAAAGTCACCTGAACTTTTCATGGTAAATTTTGGATTACTGAAATAAATTCCTTAGCATATTCAAATTTTTCAGTATTTCTTGGGTCCTCTTTGACAATTATTATTTTTCACAAAATTATCAGTTCTCTTCAAGAAAATCAGAAACATCAAGGGAACATTTTATGCAAGAATGGGCATGATAAAGGAAAGAAACAGTAGGGATCTAACAGAAGCAGAAAGATTAAGATGTGAAAAGAACACATAAAACTATACAAGAAAGGTCTTAATGGCCCAGATAACCATGATGACGTGGTCACTCACCTGGAGCCAGATTTCCTAGAGTATGAAGTCAAGTGGGCCTTAAGAACCATTTTGAAAAATAAAGCTAGTGGATGAGACTGAATTCCAGCTGAGCTATTTAAAATCCTAAAAGATGATGCTATTAAGGTGCTGCATTCAGATGTCAGCAAATTTGGAAAACTCAACAGTGGCCACAGGATAGAAAAAGGTCAGTTTTCATTCTAATTCCAAAGAAGGGCAATGCCAAAGGATGTTCAAATTACCAAACAATTGAGCTCACTTCACATGCTAGCAAGGTAATGCTCAAAATCCTTCAAACTAGGCTTCACCTGTACGTGAACTGAGAACTTCCAGATACATAATCTGGATTTCGAAGAAGCAGAGGAATCAGAGATCAAATTGCCAAAATTCACTGAGTCAAGGAGAAAGCAAGGGAGTTCCAGAAAAACATCTACTTCTGCCTCATTGACTATGCTAAAACCTTTGACTGTGTGGATCACAACAAACTTGGAAATTCTTGAAGAGGTGGTTATACCAGACCACCTTACCTGTCTCCTAAGAAACCTGAGTGCAGATCAAGAAGCAACAGTTGGAACCAGACACAGAACAAAGGACTGGTTCAAAACTAGGAAAGGAGTATGATAAGGCTGTATATCATCACCCTGCTTATTGAATTTATAGGCAGAGTACATGATGCAAAATGCTGGGCTGGATGAATCCCAAGCTGGAATCAAGATTACTGGGAGAAAAACCAACAACCTCAGATATTAAGATGATCCCACCCTAATGGCAGAAAGGAACTAAAGAGCCTCTTGATGAAAGTGAGAAAAGAGAGTCAAAAAGTTGGCTTAAAATTCATCATTCAAAAAACTAAAATCTAGGCATCTGATCCCATCACTTTATGACAAATAGATGGAGAAAAAATGGGAACAGTGGCAAATTTTATTTTCTTGGGCTCTAAAATCATTGTGGATGGTGACTGCACTCATGAAATTAAAGGAGATTTGCTCCTTGGAAGGAAAGCTATGGCAAACCCAGACAGCATATTAAAAAGCAGAGATATCACTTTGTCAATCAAAGTGTGTATAGTCAAAGCTATGGTTTTTCCAGTACTCATGTGATGATATGAGGGTTGATCCATAAAGAAGGCCAAGCACTGAAGAACTGATGATTGTGTGGTGCTGGAGAACACTTTTGAGAGTCCCTTGGACAGCGAGGAGATCCGACCAGTCTATCCTAAAGGAAATATTCATTGGCAGGTCTCATGCTGAAGCTGAAGCTCCAATACTTTGGCCACCTGATGGTAAGAATGGACTCATTGGAAAAGACCCTGATGCTGGGAAAAATTGAGGGCAAAAGGAGAAGAGGGCGGCAGAGGATGAGATGGTTACATAGTATCACCAACTCAATGGACCTGAATTTAAGCAACCTCCAGGAAATAGTGGAGTACAGAAGAGCCTGGCATGCTGCAGTCCATGGGGTCACAAAGAGTCAGACATGACTTAGTGACAGAACAACAGCAAATTTAATGAATTTCAAATTTATTGGCATAAACCTTGGATAGTTTTCTTTTGTGTTTTTCAGCTCTATTGTAGTTATCCTTATGTGTTCCATTTTTAAATTTCTAACATCATTATTTCTACTTTCTTGCATTTTTACTTGATTTTTAGAAGTTTCTTAATGTTGTTAGTCTTTTCAAAGAAAATAAGCTTTTGCTATTGTCAGTCTTTTCCATTGTTTTAAAGGTATGTTTATTGCTTCAGTTTATGCTGATTTACATTTCCATCTTTCTATTTTTTTGGATTGACTGTGATGCCCTCCTTCTAATTTCTTAACTTGAAAGCTTAGCTTATTATTTTCTATTTCCTACTTTTCTTATGTAAACATATAAAATGAAAAATAGCCTTCAAGCACTAATTTAGCTTCATCCCACAAGTCTTGATGTTTGGAAGGTTTTTTTGTTTTCCTTCTAAACACTTTTAAATTTTCATTATGATTTCTCCTTTAATCCACACATTATTTAGAAGTGTGGTTTCCAAATGTATGATATTCTTCTGGCTCTGTAGTTATTTCCCATTTCTAACTCCTAATATAATTTCATCATAGTAGAAAATGTGGTTTGAATTATCCTGACTCTTTGGTATTCTTAAAGATTTGCCTTTTGGACAACTCTATGGTAAGTATTTGGAAATGTTCCAAATATGCTTGACAAGGATATGAATTTCTAGATTTGTTAGTTAGAGGTCTCCATACCTGCTCATCACATAAGCCTTATTATCTATATTGTTCAAAGATTCTATCTTAAAAAATACAATGTGAACTGAATACTGTTCTACTACTAAGTCTGTATGTTTAATATTATATTGTACCCAAGTTTCTTTTAGGTCATATTTATCTAATATATATAGACTTCCCCGGTGGCTCAGATTGTAAGGAATCCACCTGTAATGCAGAAGACCCGGGTTCGATCCCTGAGTCAGGAAGATCTCCTGGAGAAGGAAATTTTAACCCACTCTGATATTCTTGCCTGGAGAATCCCATGGACAGAGGAGCCTGGAGGCCTACAGTCTGTGGGATCACAAAGAGTCAGACAAGACTGAGGGACTAACACTTTCAGTTTCACCTAGTATGTATTTTTCATGGCTTTACTCTCAACCCTTTTTAATCATTATTCTTGATTTTGTCTTGTTCAGACAAAATAACATATGGAAAGCTATTTTGTCTATTTGGATGATCCCTTGCTCTCTTTCATATAGAGTGATGCATTGAAGGTACCCATATAAGACTTTAACAATCACTTATTAAATGACTCACACACCAGACACTACTAATAATACAAAATTGAATAAGATGTGATTTCTTTTCCTAAACACCTTCAAAACCAGCCTATAGACTGTTATAAGCAGACAACTCTGGCATTAAGGGCAAATGTGAATACAATGGTATGTGTTTCATAATATCTCGTTCTGAGGCTAAGTTATCACTGTTTCCCTACAGTGTCTGGTGAATAATCTTAGTACCTTTCTTCAAAAAAGCATCTCATCTAGGCTCTGTGCACACTGATTGGCATATGGAAGGCAATCAGCTAAGGTCCAACTTCATCCCTGTAGCCACTCTCTGGGTGAAGTATCAGTGAACATAAGAAATAAAAATGCCCTTAAGCCACAATTTAAGATTAAACCAATTTAATATATGGTGTAATCTGATTTTTCTGGAATGCCATTACACAAAAAGATACAGTAGGGTGTGTCCTGTGACTGGGCCATCATGCATGCCTTTAGGGACCTTGTGAAGCACCAACCTACACAGAAATATGATAGTGGACCAATAACACATGCTTTGTCTTGTCCAGCGGCCATTAGGATCTGGCTATTTTCAGTGAAATATATGTATATGTAAATCCTTAGCATTTATGTGATTAATAGTCATTTGGGGAGCAGTCATACTGCAGTGTTGATTCTTTCAAATAAAAAAAATATTATTTGGAGGCTTTAGGGGACGATAAATCATGCCAGCAGACATTTGTTCTGGGCCTACTCTGTGCAACATAGTTCCATGTTAGATATGTGGGCAGAGGAGACTGGAGGAGTTCAGACATCCAGGGGAGAACACCATAGGATACAGGAGTGGAGACAGGCATGATGTGTCTGAGCTGAGGAAAGTCGAAGATTAGCATCAGCCTCACCAGCAGAGAAACCTGGAATAGATTCTTCCTCTAAACCTCTAGGAAGAAGGCTTCAGGACCTTTAGATCAGACACTGAGCCTCCAGGACTGTCAGAAAATAAATTTCTAATGTTTTAAGCCACCGAGTTTGTGGTGATTTGTTAAAGCAGATCTAGGAAGTGAGTAAAAGAGGAATTAAATTAGATAGAAGAATGGTGAACTTGGAGGCGTTCTCTGAATACTGGTGGCCCTTTGGCTGGTGCCTGTGACCAGTGTCTCACCTATGAGCACTGGGCTGTGAAAGAGTGATTCCCGCTCCTTTGGTGAACATGGATTGCTTAGGTGGGACGAAGATTCATGCCCTCCATTACTGCCTGTTCCTAACTTTCAATGAATAAAAGAATAAAATAATGCCATTTGCAGCAACATGGAGGGATCTAGACGTTATCATGCTAAATGAAATAAACCAGAGAAAGACCAACATCATGTGGTATTGCTTATACGTGGAATCTAAAATTAAAGATACAAATGAACTTATTTACAAAACAGAACCAGACTCATGAACATAGAAAGCAAACTTATGAATACAAAAGGGAAAGGAGGACATTGAAGGATAAATTAGGAGTTTGAGATTAAAATGTACAGATTACTTTATATAAAACAGGTAACCAAAAAGGACCTGTATAGCACAGGGAACTATATTCAATATCTTGTAATAACCTGTAATGAAAAGTGAAGTGCTAGTCGCTCAGTCATGTTCAACACTTTGCGACCCCACGGACTTATACTGTAGCCCACCAGGCTCCTCTGTCCTTGGAATTCTCCAGGCAAGAATACTGGAGTGGAGTGCCTTTCCCTTCTCCAGGGGATCTTCTCAACCTGGGGATCAAACCCAGGTCTCCTGCATTGCAGGCATATTCTTCACCATCTGAGTCACCAGGGATGCCCCATATACATTATATGTATATATATATATATAACTGAATCACTTTACTGTACACCTGAGACCAACGGAGTATTATAAATCAACTATACTTCAATAAAAATTAAAAATAAGTAAATACATAAGGAACCCAGTAGTCAATAAAAAAGATGAACAAAATTCACAAGTTATTTTTAAGCTTACATATAGTTTTATATTATAAAACAATGACATAAAGTTAAAAATAACCTGGTACTTTTCTTACATTTATTGTGATAATATATTTTATTTAATTGAACAAATGTATAGACAGCACATGATGAGTGAAGGCAGCATCTTTGGGCAGATAATGTATGTGTGTGTCTGCTTTGTCTGTAGATGTATAGACGGTTCCTCTGGAACTCACTGCAGGCATGCCTTCAAATGTAGTTATTGGAAAATTATAGACCAAAATAATGTTGATGCAAATGTGCAGAGCTACATATTGTAGGGTTAGCCAAACAACCCACATCTTACTAAAATTAGTAATGATGAGCTAAGCTAACAGCAATTTATCATTCTCAGGCAAGATTAGCAGCAATTGAAAATCACAACAAACTCTTGATGTAATAATAACATTGTATCCTTCCCCCAAATTGTGAGAAATTAAATTGACTTGATGCCTATGCACCTGTGAAGAAGGAGCTGCCATTTGTTCGAATATTTCAGTACATACGCAGATATTAATCAAGTGCCTTGTAGATGCATCAAGCATTTTTCTTGATGCTGGGAACTGAGCAGTGAAGGAAACCCAGTGCTTCCTCTCACAGAGCTTACATATTTCTGAACATGTGCAATAAGCATGCAACATTGAGACCTCAGTGAACTCCAGCAAATCTAATCTTATTTTTAATATTAAAACACGATAGGCTTCTGTCACGTGGTCTTAGCCATACATAAAAGAGAAATCTAAAGACTTACGTACGTATCTTCCACACTCTGAAGATGTCTGATATTTCTGGATCAGTCTACAGTCCTTTAGGAGGGTCACTGTAGCTCACCCACGCGCCACCCATCATAGTTAAGAAGCACATATCTAAACATAGCACCTAGATCGTTGCAGATAACTGCCGGCGTAACTGGACCTTCGACTTCCTAAAACAACTCGGTATTTGCTTCCTCTTCATTGGAATACAAGCAAAACATCAGCCTCATTCTGATCGATGCTACTTTCAAGGATAAGCAATGGTAGAAGTATAATCTGTTCCTCTTTGGTGTGCCTGGAAAAGAAACTAGAAGTTCAGTATGCCTCTTCTGTTGGGACACATTGGACATACCAGACGCTGCCAACTTCTCCAGCTAGTTCCTGCCCAAGCAGACATGGAAGTCTGCTTTGTACTGGAGTCTCAACTGTAAGGTTCAAGCAGTTTCCAATGTACATGATTACCCACCTTTTATTTATCTGGAGTCTTCTGTATTAGATCTGTCTTATTCCTGTTTCAGTCCGAAAGGAAATCAACCCTGAATATTCATTGGAAAGACTGATGCTGAAGCTGAAGTGCCAATATTTAAGCCACCTGATGTGAATAGCCGACTCATTAGAAAAGACCTTGATGGTGGGAAAGATTGAAGGCAGGAGGAGAAGGGAACAACAGAGGATGAGATGTTGATGGCATCACCGACTCAATGGACGTGAGTCTGAGCAAGCTCCAGGAGATGGTAAAGGACAGGAAAGCCTGGCGTGCTGCAGTCTGGAGTTGCAAAGAGTCGGATATGACTGAGCGACCGAACAACAAATCCCTATTTTATTTCAGATTTATCCAGTTCACCTAGTCAGCCTTCTCAGGTGTCAAAGTTTAATTTTGTAACAAGTAAAAAAATTGACTGCTATACAAATAAAAGGTTAGCACATTTCAAAATTTCTTTTGACTTGTTAATGAGGGAACCAGCAGGCTGGTAAAGCTGGTTCAGAGGCAAATTTGAGTAAGTCACGTTTAAGTAAGTTTGCTAAGTAAGAGACAAACCTGGTCAATGTCCATCAGGACAATAAAATAACCTTTAGGGATAATCCACTCTGTGGACAGGATCATTTACCTGTCTCTTGAAGAGACTCTCCAAGTTGACATATCTTCGCAGATCCTGGGCCCTAACCAGCGGTAAACAGGAGGTAAAACAAAGATTTAACCTTTCAGGAGACTTGTTAAACAATGCCTCAGTATAACAGCGCAAGGACTTGCATATGCCTTATCTCCAAAATTTAAATAATCTTTGCTAACACAGGATTTTGCTTTTTTAAAGAGCACAATGACCAAGCAATTTAAAAAATTTATGTGCATATTACTCTGTCTAATGCTTGTCTACTGGCTATATTCTGAGTACCCATTTGACACCCACTGTGATATCTTTAAAACCTCTGGCTGAAATATAAAGCCTTCCCAGACTTATATAATATAGTAGTATGATCTGTCTCTTTCTCTGGTTCTCTATCTGTGTGTATGTCTGTGTGTGTGTGTTTACCTCTCACAGAAGGAGCAATATATGAAGTGATGAGATGGATTTTTCTTGTGCTAGCATTATTGGTTCCAAGTCCCCTGTCTTCCATTTAAAATTGCATCCTCTAGGCAGAATAATCTGCTGGATAAGAAGGTGAGCTTTGGCTTCAAACAGCTTTGAGTAATAGTCCTGGCTCTTTTATTAATATTGTCTTCTAGCAAGTTAGTTAACCTTTCTGAATCTCAGTTTCTGCCTCTCTAAACTAGAGAAACAATACCTATGTTTGTAGGGCTAATGCGAAAATTGCATCTGAAGACCTCAGAACAACTCTGGCACACAGGAAACAGTATAGTGTTTTTTCCCCTCTCCTAAACTTTATATACCCATTCACCAAATGGAAAAAATAGTACATCAGAGTCTTTAAGATAAAAATGTATATTTTATATGGATGTTCAGTTTAAATAAGACAACCGCATTGCTACTCAGTCTAATATTAGCAATTTTTTTTCTTTTCCTTAATTTGTCTATTTTTAATTGAAGGATAATTTCTTTACAATATTGGTTTGATTTCTTCCATACATCAGTGTGAATTAGGCATATCTGTACATGTGTCCCCTCCCTCTTGAACCTTCGTCCCACCTCCCACCCTTGATTTTTGGTTGTTTCATGGTTTTTTTTTTTTTTTATTTTGCTCTTCATTTTCTTTGATTCTGTAGCTTCTCCTTGAATCTGGGTCCATAAAATAAGTGTGCTATGATGACATCAAATATCTCTTCAAATGCACTAGAAGTTCACAGTTACATGTGGCTTTAATACTCACTATTGATGTCACTGAATTCCAACCCTCACTGTTTCTGAGGTAGTAACAGGGTGAAGGCATGATACCCTAGGGTCTACTTGTCAACAAGGAAGTATATTCTCTGTGTTTATTCTTAAAGTCAAAATATCTCTATACATCTCAAAAGGCCTCTCCAAATCAGATTCATGGGCCATCTGTTCAAATCTAAAGTTTATGCAATCATTTTAGGTAAAGAGATATATAAATTGAAGTGGCATCTAGAAGAGAATCTTCCTTAACTTTAGCCTGTTCATAATAGAGTTTACTCCTTTGGAAAAGCTTGTATCAGAACCAACGTTTAATTTCCTAACTTTTAGTTTCTATCTGGGCTTCCCAGGTGGCTCAGGGGTAAAGAGCCCGCCTGTCAGTGCTGGAGACCCAAGAGACATAGGTTTGCTTCCTGGGTCAGGAAGATCCTCTGGTGTAGAAAATGGCAACCCACTCCAGTATTCTTGCCTGGAAAATTCCATGGACAGAGAAGCCTGGCTACAGTCCACGGGGTCACAAAGAGTCAGACACAGCTAAGTAACTGAGTGCACACAGTTTCTATCTATAGCCTGCCCCACGGATGAAGAAACACTAGACGCGAACATTCTAGCAAGATTCAAAGTGAGAAAAATCACAGATACATAAAGAAATCCATTGTCCTCTGAACTGTTTCATCAACAATTGAGGAAGTGTAGGAAAGGTAGAGAATTGCTCCTTTTAGCCTGAGATTTAACCAAAACACCTGTCACCTGGCTAGTGAACTGATTCCTGAGAAACTGCTAGAAGAGGGAAAAGGAAAAGAAAGAATAAAAATTTCATTACCCAGTCTACAGGTGCAGTGGGTACTGTATCATTTGGTTCTTCTATGGATTTGTTGTTGTTGGTAAATGAGATGAAAGGCTATATAAAACACCATAAAGATGTGAGGTGTTGCAACTATTCCCACAGATTAATATCAAATCTGGAGAGTTTAGATGTAAAACTGTGCATTTTCACTGACGCTCCTGGCAGATTCTCTCTGAAGCAGCAGTAGCTGTGACATCCATGTCAGCACACATTGCCTGTAAACAAGGAAGGCCTGCCTCAGAGTGGGGTTGAGGGAATTGATGCTTCACTTGAGTGCTTTGAGAGGCCAAGATCAAAAGCACTTTTAAGCATATCATATAATTATCATCATTAAGGAGCATGAGGCAAGGAGTCCTAAACTCCCAAATTTTCAAAGCAACAAAAGCAGCACAGCTTTAATGGGACTTTGAAGTCAGATAAATCTCCAGGTATTTTTATTACAGAAACTCACAACTAATTAAGGAAAATTCTATCTGGGCCAGCGTTTAATTATGTTTGCTTGTCTGCCTGTGTCATGTACTGTGTTCTGAAAGTAGAAGGGTATCAATTGGATTGTACCCAAGACTGTGCTGGGACTAGCCAACAGCATCCATTTTGAACAAAGCACACCAGAACGGGGTTTTCATCTCTTTTGTCTAAATAGATAAGTTCTTAATAAGCATTGATGATTTTTGTAATTGTCCACAGAACCCAAAGGTTAGGCAGAACTTACCCTGCAAAAATCGTATCTGCTTTATATTGCAGATAATTAAGTCATGAAATTAAAAGATGCTTGCTCCTTGGAAGAAAAGCTACAGCAAACCTAAACAGAATACAAAAAAGCAGAGATATCACTTTGCCGACAAGATTCTGTACCGTCAAAGCTATGATTTTTCCAAGAGACATGTACAGATGTGAGAGTTGGACCATAAAGAAGGTTAAGCACCAAAGAATTGATGCTTTCAAACTGGTGCTGGAGAAGACTCTTGAGAGTCCCTTGGACAGCAAGGAGATCAAATCAGTTCATTCTAAAGGAAATCAATCCTGAATATTCATTGGAAGGACTGATGTTGAAGCTGAAAGTCCAATACTTTGGCCACCTGATGTGAAGAAATGACTCACTGGAAAAGACTCTGATGCTGGGAAAGATTGAAGGCAGGAGGAGAAGGGGGCAACAGAGAATGATATGGTTAAATGACATCACTAAATCAATGGGCATGAGTTTGAGCAAACTCGGGGAGATTGTTAAGGACAAGGAAGCCTGGCGTGCTACAGTCCAGGGTGTTCACAAGGAATTGGACCCGACTTAGCACCTGAACAGCAATTAAGTCATTTACATGGGGAGATGATTGAAAACTCTATCTGATGGCAAAAAGAAAAACAAATGGCACTAAATGTATCACTAGAAGAGGCTATTTATTTAAAAGATAGACCAGAACTCATAAACGGTGGCCCAAGAGCGAGGGCTTACCTCAAGTTTCTTTTTTTGGTGTACAACACGGTCCATACTGTGGTTTTCCTAAAAATTTAAAATCATAGACAGCATTTAAGTATTAGGAAATACCCCAAAGTGTGTAAGGTTCCTGAAATTTTTAAAAACTTGGAGGATGCAGGAATAGTGGGCACCCCTGGCAACCATGGGCTTGTTTTGTCTTAGGAGAAAGATTGGCTGGTTCCCCACAGACCCAACCATGATGACTGGATAAACTAAGGTGGCACATCCACACAGCGGAACATTGTTCAGCCCTAAAAAGGAGACATGTATTGATACATACTACGAATCGGTTGGACCTTGGAAACATTGTGCTGTGGGGAGGATAGTAGAGATGGAAGGTCACCTACCATATGATTCCGTTCATAGGAAGTAACCAGAAAAAGGAAATCCATGGAGGCACAGACAGCAGATTTGTGGGTGTCAGAGGCTAAGGGAAAGGGGAAGTGGGGGGTGACTGTTGAACAGTTATGGGGTTTCTGTGTGGGAGAATAAAAAATGTGCTGGAACTAGACAGCAGTGATCGTTACATGTTATTGTGCATGGGCATAACGCCATTGAACTGGATGTTTAAAAATGGTTAAAATAGCAAAATTTTTGTTTTGGGTATTTGAAAGTAAAAAGTGAAAGTGAAGTCACTTAATTGTGTCCAACTCTTTGCGACCCCATAGACTGCAGCCTACCAGGCTCCTCTGTCCATGGGATTTTCCAAGCAAGAGTGCTGGAGTGGGGTGCTGTTGCCTTTAGGTATTTATAGCCTAACAAAAGATCACAAGCTACCCGTCCTCACAGTATTCAGGACCCTGGGAAGATGTGATTGATACGGCAGAATACAAGAGCCCTGCTGACCACACACCACCCCTTTGGCTGGTATGAGTAGAAAAGAAAATGGTCTGAGTTGCTCCAATGCCTCTCTGTGCCCCACTTCTGGGATGGCACAAATCTCTAAAGTTTGCTATTTGTGGCCAGGTCCGAAGCCTCACCACCAGCAACGTGCACAACACGACTCAAAGGCTGGCGGCCTGTGTGGTAAAAACCCACCTTATCACACAGGGCGTCCCTGAGGTCGTGACAGATCACTACTCGTGGAAGCTCCCTTGGCCTGTCACGCTAGGCCAACTGCTGAAAATGACCCCAAATTCTCAGCACAGACCGTCCCCAGCTGTAAAAATGAGAATATTTATATCTTTGGTTTTTTGTGTTTTTTTTTTCATGAAAAGAGGAAGCCCCAAGTTATGCAAATACAATACAATAGCTTTTTACTGAGCATCTATAAACAGTGCCTGGCACTGTTCTAGGCACTTTACTCATTTAATGTTCAGAATGACTCTGAGAGGTGCTTTATAGGCAAGATAGGCCCAGAACCCTTCTGGAATTTGCCCAGTGCCCTTTGGCTACCAGTATACACCCTGAGACACAGCACAGAGAGCCTGTCCCCAGAGTCGGTGCCCTAAGTACTATACTCTTCAGCACAGTGCCCTAAATACCGCACACTTCAGCCTCTCGCAACTACCAGCCGTTGGCTGCCCCTGCAGAAGAAAGCCCAGAAGACTTGCTAAGTGTTTTCTGAATTTCTCCTGGGGAAGTAAAAGAGGGTAGGCTGGGCTCTCAGGCAGGTGGTGGTGGACGTCCCTGGGGAGTTGGCGCCTAAGGCACGGACATCCACTTGACAAGCCCTGACTCCCAGGACCGTGTGCTCTCTGTCTGGGATTAGAAGGAAGCATTCCCTGATGTGTGGGCCCTGATCGTGAGGAGCCCATGGACCCAGAAGGCTTTGCCTGGCCTCCAACCCTGGCTTGTCGGCCGCACATGGTCCAGTCTGCATGCCCTGGTTAAGAAACAACTGGGGCTTCCTTGATGTTTTACAGCATCCACGGCGGTGACCCTGGATACAAAGCTCCCCATATCAGCAGCAGAAGGAATTGTACCGTGGCCAGCAGGGCCAAATTCAGGCTATGAACGCTCTTTTTGTTTCAGCAAAATATCATCGATCACCTAAGTTAATGTTGAGTTAGATTGCTCAGATTTTTTAAGTTTGGTTTATCTTTCATTTGAGAATTCATTTTGATTTTGTAGCTTTATTAAAGCTTAAGTATAAGAAATATAAAACTACAAAAACTTTTTTGTATTCGTGTAATATGATATTAAAAAAGAATTTAAGTCCACAATGAGAGTTCTTGTGAACTTTTTCCCTTTAAATGAAAGTTTCAGGAATATTTGATTTTTACTAATTTCTCCCTTTCCCAGTAGTAAACCTCCACATCACTTACAAAGCTTTTTTTTTAATGGAAAAATAATTACGCTAAACTAGTCATAAGTGTAATTAAGTTAAACTAGTCATAAAGAAAGCTGAGCACAGAGGAATTGATGCTTTTTGAGCTGTGCATCAAAGATACACAGAGAAGGCTCTTGAGAGTCCCTTGGACTACAAGGAGATCCAACCAGTCCATCCTAAAGGAGATCAGTCCTGAATATCATTGGAAGGACTGATGCTGAAGCTGAAATTCCAATACTTTGGCTACCTGATGCGAAGAACTGACTCATGGGAAAAGACCCTGATGCTGGGAAAGATTGAAGGCAGGAGGAGGAGGGGATGACAGAGGATGAGATGGTTGGATGACATCACTGACTCAATGGACATGAGTTTGGGTAAACTCCAGGAGTTGGTGATGGACAGGGAAGCTGGCATGTTGCAGTCCATGGGGTGGCAAAGAGTCAGACACAACTGAGTGACTGAACTGAACTGAACTGAGTCATAAGTGTCTTTCACTGGTTCCCATCTCATAAAAGCTCCCAGTATAATTAGCTCTCAAGTTTTGCTGATTTAACATCAAAAACCTTGAGTCCATGTTCTTGCCTGTCTGCTGCCCTGATGCTCTGTGGGCTGTTGACCAGCTCTTCAGTACAGCAGCTCGCTGTACACCCACAGGAAGCCATCCAGGCTATGCTGAGCACTCTGCCACGTGCTGAGAACACCGCAGGACTGCACTCCCTTCCCTGGAGGGCAGTACAGTCTGGCGGGGGAGAAAGACCCAGGAACAAAGGTACAGCCCAGCACTGAAAGTGAGTGTTAATCACTCAGTCGCGTCTGACCTTTTATGACGCCATGGACTATAGCCTGCCAGGCTCCTCTGTCCATAGGATTATCCAGGCAGGAAAACTGAAGTGGGTTGCCGTATCCTTCTCCAGGGGATCTTCCTGACCCAGGGACTGAACCCACATCTCCTGAGTTTCCTGCATTGCAGGCAGATTCTTTAAGCACTGAGTCATCTGGGAAGCCCTCCAGCCCAACAAGGGTACTGTAAAAGGAAAGAGGACATTACTCAGTAGAGGGGAAAGAGTGTGCACTTCTGGACACCAAGGAGGACATCACAGAGGAAGTGGTTGCCAAGCTACATCCTGGCTATTCACCATGTGACAGTCACCCAAAACAGAGCACCCAACCTTTGCACAAGTCCTTTTTTCTTATACAGTGTTTTCAAATAAAATATAGTAAAGAGTATTGAGTCCATTTTCTTTCATTTCACTTTTATTTTTAACTTCCCTGAAGGCATTCAATCAGATGCGCTTTGATCCGAATCTTTCCATTACTAGCCCTACGGACTTGGATAAATGGCCCCCATTCTTCTGAGCCTCAGTGTCCTCATCTGTATAATGGGTGTGACATGATGCCCACTTCACCTGCTTGTCCTCATCCAGCCAGATAATGTAAATAACATGCTAAGGATAAGGCAGTACACATATCAGAGTGCCATGGGTGATGACTGCTGATATGTTTTAGCAGTAGAGCTCTTCAGATGCCAGGCTGGGAGACAAATCACATGCCTCACTATATCCTGGTCACACTAAGATCTTGTGGGGAAAAAAATCTACTTGCCAGGTTCTGGATACCCAGGAGTAAACCTGTTTCATTTCTAATACACTGGACAAGAGATTCAGCTGATTTCAAAATCTGCCTTCTAGAGCCTAGACCGAGTGTGCCCTTGTGATATACCTGCTGTACTTTTATTTTCAGCTACATTAGCCAGCCAGTCATAATAAATTTAGGTCATAATAGGATACCAGAAAAGTACCACCCAGAGGAATAGTCGATGACCACTAAACTGTTGTAACACTTAAGTCACTGAGAGAAAAGTTAAAAATCAATAAACAAATTTTTTAAGTCCTCCAATATATCCACAGTGTTATTCTGGAGCCAAGCTTGACATAATAGGTTTTTAGCATTTAGTAAAAATAAGTAAATAAACAATATGGAGAAAGTTCAAAAAGAGAGAGAGAATTTCATTCCTTTCAGGTTTTCAAGGGATGTTGGGCCTGTGTGTTTTTGTAAAGAAACATCTGTCAGGGTTTGTGAACCCACCAGAGTGCCAGAATTCACTTGTTTAATGTGGGGAGAGATTGGAGAGCCAAAAGCCCCAGGCAGATTGAGCAGGCTGGTTGCCCCTGGGAAGGCAGAAATTTAGCTGAATGCCTGATGCCATTTTGGTGCCAGCTAACAGAACTTCTTGATACTAATGAGGCTTCACCACTTCAGAGCAGTTACATTAATTGACATTAATCAAAACATCTATTGGAAAGCTCACCCTTTCTTTCAGAATATCAGTCAGAGGCCACTGTGTTTGGGAGCTCCTCTGTCAAATAGCAACTGCCTTGCTTTCAGAGTCCTGAGCCCTGGAGGAGGCTTAGTAATCTCTGCTCACCCCTGTGCATCTCTGTCACCTGGCTCATCTTTCAGTGGTGCCCCTGTGGGAGAACAGGACCCCAAACACTGTTTTTTATGCTTTGATTGCTTTGGAAATTTTCATGGTGGAAATGTCTAGATGTTGACAGCTCATTCAACCAAGCTTCCTGATCCATTCAGGCAAAAGGGAACAGTCCTTAACCACAGTCAAAACCTCTCACTGCTGGCTACCCTGCCAGTCTCCACACTGGTTTCAATGGTGATTGTGAACCAAATTGCACAGTGGGATAATTTCACAGTTCATTATCTAAGAACTAGCGGAACCTCAAGAATTGCTTTGAGGGCAAGTATACAAAGGTTTTATATATATATTTTTTGTATATATATTATATATATATATATATATATATATACACCTAAATTTGATGAATTTATTGACATTGAGCATTGTTGAGCTTGGTCAAAATTACCTAGAAGGAAGTAAGAACTAGCCTTTGCTATATAACGCTGTTTCTGGTAGTCATTGAAATAGCTTTACTGTTTGTTTAGGAATTTTGTGAGGCCTGTTTGGAGGCAAGAAAATGAACTTGCAGGGGTCCCTGCCAGCTCCGTGATTTTATGAGTCCATAATCAGGCAGAAAATATACACAAATAGTCTCCCTAGAATATTTTGGATCATACCAATTTGACCAGAACAACCTAAAGACTGACTTTATCTTTTCATTTTCTTCACACAGTCTGACTAAAGCAAACACAGGCCATGGCATCTGTGCAAATGAAAGCTGACTTCAGGCCCAGAAGTCGCCGTGTTCCAGCTGCACCTCAAAGAGAGGTGCTGTTTGTGCAAGTCCTGGGATGTGTGAGGGTTGTTCTGATTTCACTAGAGCTTGGTTTGCTCACATTCAGCAATGACCAGGGACAGGAGAGGCTTCAGCCAAGTCTGAATCCTGCTTAGCCCCTGTGGGATTTGAGTTTAGTTCTTTTAAAACAACATTTTGATGAGTTGTGTGTAAATGAATCAGAAACATATGGATTCAATTTCCCTTGAAGTGTACGTGGGTTTAAAAATTAAGGGGGAAATGTGTGTGCTTGGGTATGTATCAAAGGCAAAATGTTTAAAAAATAATGCAAGATGCTTTGCAGAACAGAAAACATGCCTTCCTTCTTGAAGCCAGAGCAATCACTGCAGATGAGGAGGCCAGTCCTGTGGCTCTGAAGCTACAAAGTATGCACGGGGCCTGGCCTTCCGAGGTCTGCTGTTAACTCTGCTAGCAGCCCCCTGCTATGTCCCAGGACCTTGTGAACAACACCCAGAAAATGAAAAGCAGACAGGGAGGATTTGTCCAACAGGGAGGGCAAATCATATCTGGGCTGAAAATTAAATCACTAGGTAAGTCAGAAACGTTTTCAAACAAGGTACTTGCGCTCTCTTCTCAAGTTAATTTCATGCTAGAGGACAGTCTGCAGGCTGAGATATAAACTGAAGCTGAGAGATATAAACCGTGAACTCTGTCTTCTGAACCCTGAAGATCCAGAGGGCCCAAGGCCATGAGTATCAGTGAAACAGACTGCTTTGGAACTGAAATTTGGCCAGAGAAGAGCCCAGCTACTAAATCCCTTTTGGCTTCTAGGGTGAGCTTATTATTTTGCCACATCCTCCCTTCTATAAAGTCAGTTCCATTATAAAATGGTGAGTCCAGACTTATGGCCAGAGACCAGCCAGATTCTGAAGCCATTTAGAGACCAATGATAAAAGCAATGTTGCTACGTGAGGCCATTAAAAACAACATGCAATCTACTATTATATTAATTGTGTGATGGGTAGGGCAATTCATGGATGTACACCAAAATATATATGTAGATAAAAATAAGAAACAAAAGGAAATATCTTACTTAACTAAAGTAGTTGTAGTTAATCAGTACATGCTGACATTTTTTAAAAAAATGAGCTATCTTAATAACAATTTCCAATAGTTAAGCTAATCTTCATAAGCTAATCTTAAAAGTTCAATTACCTTTCATTGTTAATTGGAGAGGTCCAATTTGTTCAGATAAGTCATGGAAGAAAATCCGATTACAAAGAGACAATATGCCATCACTGTCTCACCAACTGGGCACATTTGAGAGAACTGAGGCCTAGCAGCAGTGCAGCGCTCTCAGCCTTGCATGCTCCTCCTGTCTTCTGGGTGAAGTCTGTGGACGAGAAGAGGGAGACCAGATGTCCAGCCTTGGAGCAGGCCAATAGTGAGGCTGCAGACTGATTTAGTGTGACTCTTTCCACCTATGGCTCTGCAGGTCTTAATGTCCCTGTAGTGCAAGCATCATGGGGGCTTCAGAGCAAGACTTAGCCTTGTAAAAGCTTTTATCAGTTACAGGCCCTGTCTTGCCAATTCCATTGGATTCAGTCCAGTGCTACGAGATTAGATTCATCTCATTGTTCTCCCACCAAATGCTCATCTACTCTGGGTCTCCTACCTCCACTGATATGGACTTCCTCTCCTTTCGAACAAGTGTGAGTTATCCATAATCATACTGAGAATTTTCCTTGTTTTTAAATTGAAGAAGAATATCTCTTTATTTAAACTATGGTTCCCTGAAAAGCAGATTGTAGTTAATAAAACAATTATTTATGTGATAATTCTCTGAATTGATTCCCCAGGTCATTTATTCTTTGCTTTCTACTACTCAGAGTTTCCAAGTAGACAACAGGTATAAACCACCAGTTCTTGTCTTACTACCTCAAATTATTTCCTCCCTTCCTCAGCAAATTGTAGCATAAAGCAGATACCTCCCCTACCCTTCTACAGGCAATTATTAGACTGATAAAATTTCATTTTAGTTCTTAGCGCTCAAATTTAAGAAATTCTTAATACCAGCACAAGCTATGTAATGATTTACAAAATCCATTTATTCCCCAAACATTTACTGAGTATACCAGGCACTGTCATCAGAACCAGAAATGTAAAAGCATGAGAAATTGTTCCTACCATCAGCTTGTGGTTTCTGATAGATGCACACAGATGTAAGTAAATTATTGCAAATGAGAGGAGTGGTCACCAAGGTAAAGATATATGCTAAGTGTGAGGAAGCAAAGGGGATGGTCAGCTCTACCTTGAGAGAGGAGTATGGCTTATGAGAAAACGCGATTGCTTTAATCACCTCCTATTCACTCTGTTGATGACAGAGAGATTCCACCCTAGGGTTATGGAGACAGCCAAACACACAACACTGAACACTAGACAGGAGAGATTGACCGCGGTTTATTAGTCACAAGTACTCACACCCTGGGAGGGGAGGAGGGTATCACAGGCTGTGCAGGGTCCCAGTATGCTTGGAATCTGGAGTGAAGTGAACCACCAGGGACTGTGAGAGGCAAGCTTTGTAGTATCAAGAGGATGAGATGCCCCTGGTTCCCACAAGAGGCTGTGATTGGCTTGTGTCAGTAGCTCTGTGACTGGCAAGGGATTGAAACCCACTACTCAGAGTTAAGCAAATACTACACTGTCCACTTGATAAGGAATGTTATTTGTCTGGGGGAGTTTATCTATAGCAACAGAATATGGAGGGCATCTTGGAGGAGGCCATTGGAGGCCTTCCCAGTTTCACCAGACACCAAAGCAGTTCATAATGTTAAACTTTAGGCTTTATACCGCAGTGTTACTGGACACAGGTCTTGAAAAATACATGGTCTGCCAGCAGATGGCTGGACAAGGGTAGACTGACATTCCCAACAAGGGCAAGCCAAGGTGCAAAGGCATAAAGTAATGCTTCATGGAAAATGCGTTAAATATTTTCAAAAACATGAAGAATTTCTACAGTTCTAAAAAAGAAACCATGATCTATCTTTAAAGTTGAAAATATTTAAACATTAGAGGTAGTCGAAAGATGAGAAGACTTGTTAATACAGAGCAACATGATCCCATAGAAATACAACATGAGACAGAAAGGTGAGCCAGCCATGTAATTTTAAGCTTCCTAATAGCCACATTTTTAAAAAGTAAAGAGAAATAGATGAAATTAATTTTAATGGTAGAATTTAACTCAATGTATTAAAAATATCATTTCAATATATAGCAATATAAAAATATAGTAAGGTATTTACCTTTTCCATACTAAGTCCTTGAAACTCAATATATGTTTTTATAGTTACATGCCTGCACTTACACTAGCTACACCTTTCAAGTGCTCAATACCACACTTAGGCTGCTATATTGGACAGAACAGATTTAGAGCATCTTGAATTAGCTTCAGTTTGGAACAAAATGCTACATAGCTTTCTCATCTGTAAATCAGCTGTTAAAACAGCAAGCCTGCACAACTGAGGGTGACTTTTCAGAGGAGGGATGACAATGCTTGGCATGCGTATTGGTGCTGCCACAGCCTCCTCACTGTAACAATTACAGATACTGCTTCTGGATCCCAGCACACTTGCCTGCCAAGTCTGCAGACTGCCACTCTCAAAGATCAGAACTGGCATGTAAGATGAATCCGTATGTTGTCCATTTCCTAGATACGCAAACCGTGTCTCCTTTCCTAACTAAGCTTTAAAGAGTAGATTTTAGGACACCTGAAATATAATGCAAAAGAAGTTAGGGCAGCAAGTTTTAAAAAACTTTTCAATTAATGTCATTTATTAGAACCTCTAGATGACATCTTTTACTTGGCTACTTGACTGCATGACTATACATTTTATATCTGAAGTTAAGCACCACCTAAAAGTCTGTTTTTGAACTCCAACAGAGAACATTGATGGTTTTCAACATAGTTACACTGAGTTCTTCAGAAAGTTAAGGCTGTATAGCAGGTTCCTATAAAGACACAATCCAGTGATTCACACTCACATACTGTTGCTTTACTAACAAAATATATTTTTAGTATACCTATATGACTCAAAAAATAGCATATACCTGATTCAACATAGTTTTACCAAGTCTGGATTTTTTCGTTAAGAGATCTGTTTTATTTTGATCATTCATTTTTAAAAACCTAATTGGCTTAAAGCTCAACATTCAGAAAACTAAGATCATGGCATCTGGTCCCATCACTTCATGGCAAATAGATGGGCAAACAGTGGGAAAAGTGTCAGGCTTTAATTTTGGGCTCCAAAATCACTGCAGATGGCGATTGCAGCCATGAAATTAAAAGGAGCTTACTCCTTGGAAGGAAAGTTATGACCAACCTAGATAGCGTACTGGAAAGCAGAGACGTTACTTTGCCAAGAAAGGTCCGTCTAGTCAAGGCTATGGTTTTTCCAGTGTTCATGTATGGATGTGAGAGTTGGACGGTGAAGAAAGCTGAGCGCTGAAGAATTAATGCTTTTGAACTGTGATGTTGAAGAAGACTCTTGAGAGTCCCTTGGACTGCAAGGAGATCCAACCAGTCCATCCTAAAGGAGATCAGTCCTGAGTGTTCATTGGAAGCACCGATGTTGAAGCTGAAATTCCAATCCTTTGGCCACCTGATGCAAAGAGCTGGCTCATTTGAAAAGACCCTGATGCTGGGAAGGATTGGGGGAAGGAGGAGAAGGGGATGACAGAGGATGAGATGGCTGGATGGCATCCCTGACTCGATAGACATGGGTTTGGGTGGACTCCGGGAGTTCGTGATGGACAGGGAGGACTGGGATACTGTGATTCATGGGGTTGCAAAGAGTCAGACACGACTGAGCAACTGAACTGAATGGGTTTCTTGGGCCTCCCAGGTGGCCCAGTGGTAAAGAATCTGCCTGCAGTGCAGGAACCGCAGGTTCGATCCCTGGGCCAAGATCCCCTGGCAGAGGACAGGGAAACCCACTCCAGTGTTCTTGCCTGGAGAATCCCAGGGACAGAGGAGCCTGGTGGGCTGCAGTCCATGGGGTCGCAGAGTCAGACACGGCGGAGCAACTGAGCAACACGCATGGTTTCTTTCTCTTAGTGTTTTTTTTTTCCTACTGCACCCAGATTGTTTTGACATCTCAAAGATGCCATTGCCTATGGATTTGTATTTCGTGCTATGTATTTACTATATAATATGGGAAATAATTTGTATTTTTATATAGAATGATAGGAAGAAACCTAGGAAAGAAGATGCAAAGATTCAGATACCTTAATCGCTCTTAGAGTTTCAAACTGAGAAAAATTAGTTCTAACATATACGGACTGTGATCTAACTGGGAAAATATTGTGCTCACAGTGTACAGGGTTCAAAGCATGGAAAGGTAATAGAAGGAGGCCCCGATGTAGTCTAATAGAGTCTGGATATGCAATGGTAAATAAAGGCACAGTTTATAGGATTATTAAAATAGTTATGAGGCAACCTCTCCTAAAGGTTAACTAATAAAATACTCAATAGAACTGGACCAAACCAATACCATTCTCCTTTAGGATGAAGCTGTACTGCTGTTTTTCAGATCATGTAAAAAAAAAACCCTTGCTTGACTAATTTTTTCCTATGAAATGTATGCATTTCAGTCTGAAAATTCCCCCAACCCATCATTCTAAATTTCATCTTTGACATACATTAGGCAAATAGAAAAAAAAAAACATTAAAAAGTAATGAGGAAGGGGCCAAACAGCTTTGAGAAGTTCCCACATATGTGCTAATTAGTGATTCCATCTGAAAATATTCCCAGAAAGCTGAATGAGTAAAGCAGACTGGGATAAATAATGCAAAAACCCTGTAGCATTGTCACAAACACCGTAATCAAGGCTGTTCGTGAGTTCAGAGAGTCTCCAAGTGCTGTGCTGGAGAATAAAACATCAATGAAGTAAAACTGTGCTAACAACCTTGGGTCATCACATATGTGCTCAGGAGTGTATGTACGCAAACACCACTCTTTTCTTTCAACCTTTCGGTTCAGCCTAAGCAACACTTTCAGGATTTATATCTCACTCACCCTCCACTTTGAGGTCTGTTTTACGTGAATTGAAATAGGATTTCTTACATCTAGTTTGTGGTGCTGTTGAAATGTGCAGTCTTCTTTCAAACACTGGTCCAGTTACATAAGCACATGCAGATGATTAGCTGTGAAATAAGGCATTAGTCCCCAGCCACAAACACCAGATGAAATACTCTCCGATTACAGGCGCCGCAACCTCTGGAGTCCCTTTTGTGAAATGACAAGCCTGCTGGCTTAGTCTTTGGATACAACGCCCAACTGTGTTTTTTAAGTACAATTGAGTTTCATCAACCAGACCAAAAATACTGTGGGTTGAAATGCATTCTGTAAAGTCAGTGGAAAAATAACACTAGTAGTTCCATAAATGAGGGGTAAATAGCTCTATTATGGTAATTTCTGGTTTTAATGCTTTCAGCTAACACAGGAAGACTATGATTTGAAAGTTGCAGAGGAGATATTAGAAGAAACACCTAGATCCCTCACTAGAAGAGCTGCAGAATGACAGCATAAACTGTCCCATTTCACTCTGGGCTCCCCCCACCACCAAAAAAGGAAAAGAAAAGAAGCCTTTAATGGCTTTATGAGTGTGCGTGTGTGTTATCAGCAGCATTTCTAAGGCTCCCTCCTTCAAGACCTCAAGATTGCACAAGAAGTCACAGCCCCTCCTCCTGCCACCAGCCCCCTCCTGCCAAGGGGCACCCCGCAGCCTGATTGTTTGGGCACAAGAAAAAGCTATGTGCTGCCAGCCAGATTCCGGGCACAACAGCAGCCTGGTACTTTGCAAGGCCAGAGTGGACGTCCACTCTGCGTCAGTGACCCATTTACCGGACTGATTTTACTGCTTCCTCAAACTTATTGGGCATGAAAACAAAGTCTGCACTACAGGAGTAAACACAGGGTCTGGAAACAGTTTGAAGCCTGCCTGCTAATGAAGGCCTTTGGTCTCTTCTTTCTGTAAAATCAAGGCTTCCTACAAAAAGAATAAACTGCCCTCCATGACAGGGAGTCAGGTAACCAGGTATTTACATTTAGACAAGATAGAGTCTCATCTGGCAGCCCGGAAAAATGCACAGCTGTCAAGAATCAAATGAAGGCTTTCAGAATTCTTTCTCAAGAGCCAAGGATGGCATTTGAGGAACAAAGTAGTGAGCAATTTCCCACTAACATCATAGGAATTTTAAAAACTAATTCTGTTTGAAAGATACAACCTGCCCATATCCATGGAAAAGTCTATGGCTCAAGCCTTCAAAAAATATTTTTATAAATTTTAATGTATTTCCTGTTAGTAATGTTTTTTTTCTTTAAATTAAAGGAAAGTCCTGGTGTGCTGATTTTTCACTATATAAAAATACTTTAATGTTTGAGGTTAAAAAAAAAGAGGTTTCTCCCCTTTCTACATATATCCCAATATGTACTCTTTTTATGAGTTTGGTGAGAATGTAAGAGTCAATTACTATCCTTTGTCTAAATCTTGTTACAATAGAAGTAGAAGTTTATTCATATCATACATAAAGGTCTTCTCATTTCTATGCATTTTAATGCACTAGGGGCCTCAGTAGCTTTACGCCCCAGAATTTGGATTATGGATGTTCCTGAAAACGTCTGAAGAATTATAGAGACAAGGTGATAGAATCCAGAGATTCTTTTAATGGCATTGGGAGTTGGAAAACAGAAGAGAGCAATTGTGAGTTGAATAAGACACCCTAATTCAGACTACTTTCTGCCTCAGGCTTTTTGGGCTCCTATGTGTGTCCTGAGAAAGGGAAGCTGCAATAAAGCAAAGTAAAATTAACAAATAAGTGGAATATAGATGCATACACAAATGTATACACAGATTCGATGTTTTATCACTCAGCATTCACAGAGTTCCTGGCACTGAGAATGCAGTAGTTACACTGATGTAGGACACAGACACCCCTGCTCACCTGGATCTTATAACCTGGAGGGGCCGCGGAGGTGTGAGGAGAGGATGCATCTAAACAAAATAAGTGATATATTTATAAGGCGCTGCGCTATGTGTTCAGTTGCTTCGGTCGCGTCCAACTCTTTGCAACCCTATGGACTATAGCCTGCCAGGATCCTCTAGCCAGGGGATTCTTCAGGCAAAAATACTGCAGTAGGTTGCCATACCCTTCTCCGGGGATCTTCCTGACCCAGAGGTCAAACCTGCGTTTCTTAGGTCTCCTGCATTGGCAGGTGGGTTCTTTATCACGAGTGCTACCTGAGAAACCCATATTTAGTAGGTGCTTTGTTCTAAAGGAAACATCGGGAAAGGGGTTATGAAACTGAGGGCATAGACTGACGTTTTAGATCCGTTGGCCATTCTCCCACCTCCGAGAAGACACTTGAGTAAAACACTGAAAGAAATGAGGCGTAGTGAGGGAAAGGCTCGGCAGGCAGAAGGGTCAGCAAATGCAAAGGCCTGGAGTGAGGACGGTGGGTGGTTTTCTTCAGGGAGCAGTAGAGCGAGTAGGTGAAGCAGAGTGGAAAACAGGTCAAAATTAAAGCGTAAGGACAGGGAACTCCAAATAGGAAAAGGAGTGTGTCAAGGCTGTATATTGTCCCCCTGCTTATTTAACTTATATGCAGAGTACATCATGAGAAACGCTGGGCTGGAGGAAGCACAAGCTGGAATCAACACTGCCAAGAGAAATATCAATAACCTCAGACATGCAGACGACACCATCCTTATGGCAGAAAGTGAAGAAGAACTAAAGAGCTTCTTGATGAATGTGAAAGAGGAGAGTGAAAAAGTTGGCCTAAAGCTCAACATTCATGGCATCTGGTCCCATCACTTCATGGCAGATAGATAGGGAAACAGTGGAAACTGGCAGACTTTATTTTTCTGGGCTCCAAAATCACCGCAGATGGTGATTGCAGCCATGAAATTAAAAGGCACTTACTCCTTGGAAGGACAGTTATGACCAACCTAGACAGTATATTAAAAAGCAGAGACAGTACTTTGTCAACAAAGGTCCATTTAGTCAAGGCTATGGTTTTTCCAATAGTCATGTATAGATGTGAGAGTTTGACTATAACAAAAGCTGAGTGCTGAAGAATTGATGCTTTTGAACTGCGGTGTTGGAGAAGACTCTTGAGAGTCCTTTGGACCACAAGGAGATCCAACCAGCCCATCCTAAAGGAGATCAGTCCTGAATATTCACTGGAAGGACTGATGCTGAAGCTGAAACTCCAATACTTTGGCCAACTGATGCAAAGAACTGACTCATTGGAAAAGACCCTGATGCTGGGAAAGATTGAAAGTGGGAGGAGAAGGGGACGACAGAGGATGAGATGGTTGGATGGCATCACCGACTTGATGGACATGAGTTTGAGTAGGCTCCCGGAGTTGGTGATGGACAAGGAGGCCTGGCATACTGTATTCCATGTGGTGGCAAAGAGTCAGACACAACTGAGTGACTGAACTGAAAGTAGAGATGGGACGTGATCTCAGGAATGACAGGTCAGGAATAGAATAGAGGCTTACAATTGGAAGAAAGGGGGTTTAAGTTGAGACTTTAAGGAAAAAATAAGAATTCCAAAGGGCTAAGTGGTCTGGGGGAAATGAGACAGAAAGAATTTTTAGAGCCAAAATACATAAGATGGCTCAGCAGAATTGGTGCTGTGTTATCTGAGCTATCAGCATGTGATGGTAGTGATAGTCACACCTTCTGTATTCTCAAAATCAGACATCAATTTCCTTCCAAGGAAGAGTATCATGACCACAGTTCCTGGGCATTGGTGAGGACGACACTTCCATTATCCTCTGCTGTGTGTCCCTGTCGTACCTGTGACCTGGGGATCAGCAGTGATGAAGGACATGGCTACAATGGGCCAAAGCAGGGAAGACAAAGAATGGTAGATGCCATGTGGGAGACAGCAGAGATCCACCTGAACAATTTACAGTTACTGATCGTGACTCAGGGCCTTTCCATGCACTATTTCTTCTGCCTGTAAAGCTTATCATCCAGACATCCCTCATTTCCTTCGGTATTTTACTGAAGTGTCATCTTCTAAGGCAGAACAACTGGTATTTAAAGATCTGAAGCTGAAGTCTTTTAAAAGTTAAATTAAAGCAAAGCCAGAGAAAGAGAAAACAGAACTATAGAAACGAGGGCTAAAAATGAAACCTAAATGGATAGAAATTATGTGTATTTCTTTCAGATAACTTTTGAATCTGCTTATTCCTGTGGTCCACATAAGTATGCGGTAAGTTAGAGAGGGCTAGGGGAGAAAGTGGATGTCAGAGAGAGTCAATGGATTACATAATACCCAGAGAGAATTAATGGCAGATGGAAGAATGTGAATACAGGATCCTTGGTAACCAGCTCTGGTTCTTTTAGTTCAATCCCTTCATGCAAATAGAGACAGGCAAGAGGAAGAGGAACAGCAATGAACAGAATTTGTTTAGAAAAAAAGGATAACTTGCATCTCCCAAAACAGTAACAGAAAAGAGCCATAGACTGCCATATCCTTTGGTGACAAGCTTATTTTCATGCAGCACAAAATAAACTTTAGCATATTTGTCAAGTGCTGCACCCCTTGCTTGTAGGAGAAAGAATTTATTGGACTGGGAGGAGGGGGGTCAAGATTTGTGCTTCTAATATTTTTTAAATCAGAATTTTAAGCTTTGTAGTGAGCTTAATCCTGACTAACATATAGTTGATGCTCATTGGGCTACATAAGTATGCATGCTGCCAATCAGACTGCTTCAGAAATGAGGAACTATATGGACTCATAGAACCAGATATGCAAAGATTGAGCAGATCACTGTCTTGACTTAGTCCAGCTGGTCTACTTCTGTCCCCTGTGACTTCATGATTTGGAGCTCATCTATCAGAAGAAGAACAATGAGGATTTCTGGGGACCACATAAATATACAAAATAGGAAATTGATTAAAGTGTGCTGGGCTGTTATATAGCGATAAGAACATGCTGGAGTACTTCAAAGACTTGAAAATATAATAATAATAAGCCACTAAATCAAAAAAGCAGACTTCAATATGTTCAATATGATTCCACTTTTGTTGGAAAAAATAATGGTGCATATTTAGAAAAAGAACTAGGCAGATATATATTGAGATATTAACCGTTTTAAAGTATATCTGAGCAACAGAAAGAAGGGACCTTTCTTATTTAGATGTCAGTATTTTTAAAATTTTCTACACTGAGCACATATTGTGAGAAAAGATAGAAATTACTTTAAAATCATGTAATGATATTTTTGAGTTTTATATTAAATTTTTAAGTGAATTTTCTCCTCTCTTTTTTGGTCTGGTGTATCTTAATCACTGATGCTCAGGTTGTTAAAGGTCAATGTGATATGGCTCAAGTCAGCTTACCACGTGGAGAACTGTCCTGCTGGGCTGTCGGGTGAACCACCACAGCCATCTAAGCAAATTGTGTGAAAATAAGGCCTGTCGAAATCCTCACATTAAGACTAGGGGGAAGGGATAGTTAGGGAGTTTGGGAAGGGCATGTGCACACTGCTGCATTTTAAATGGATAACAAGGACCTGTTGGTTAGCACATGGAACTCTGCTCATGTTATGTGTCAGCCTGGAAGGGAGGGAAGTTTGGGGGAGAGTGGATGCATGTATATGTATGGCTGAGTCCTTTCGCTGTCTACCTGAATCTACCACAACAATGTTAATTGGCTCTACCCTAATGCAAAATAAAAAATTCAAAAGATTAAAAAAAAAAAGATTATCCTGAAAATAAATTTTGTTGCTGTTTAGTCACTAAGTCATGTCTGACTTTTTGGAGACCCCATGGACTACAGCCTGCCTGGCTCCTCGGTCCATTGAATTCCCCAGGCAAGAATACTGGAGTGGGTTGCCATTTCCTTCTCCAGGAGACCTTCCTCTCCCTGGAATCAAATCCCATGTCTCTAGTCTCTTGCACTGCAGGTGGATTCTTTACCATTGATCCATCAAATAAATTAGGTTGTTAACAAATAATCTAAGCAGTTCACTTCCATGGAAGAGATGAGACTCTTTCAAAGTTTCTCATGAATGTACATTTATTGATAATAACCATTGTTTGTTAAAACTCACAATGTGACTGGCAATGGGTAGGGACCTTTATAAATATCCTTTGATTAGATATTAATAATTCCATTTCACTGATGAAGATGAAAGAGCTAACAAGGTTATATAACATGTCACACAGATGGCGGCACTAAGATTTGAGCTCAGGCCTACTTTCTGCAAAGTCTCTGGACCTTTCACAAGGCTCACACTGTTCCCAGTCAAGTTATTTGAGTGCCTTCATTTTATAATCCTCACTTATCTTAGGAAGCTTTGTATTTCACTACTCAAAAGTTCCCAACAGTTCATGGATATGTTTTGATAAAAAAAATATATAGATAGATAGATAATTTTATTAATAAAAACCTTGCATGTGCCCAAACATAAGTATTGTTCATGAAAATTGTTCCCCAAAACATCTTCATTAGAAAGCTCTCCTCCCAATTGGACCAGTACTCATGAACACATTTGGAATATAAGATGTGTCCTTAAGCTGTGTGTACTATTTCCACTTTGGCAAAACGTGAAATAATCCACTGCAGAAAAATAATTTCCTGGGCTGAATCACAGCCATTGGAGTAGGCATTCCAGTCGATCCTACCCCACAGATACGAACAATTCGGAAAGAGGCCACAGATATGCTGGAATTGGAGCTCTAAGCCCAGGAGTGAGCAGAGGAATAATAAAAATCAGAAAGAGACATTAAATTGATCTTTGATATCCCTCTTCTTTTCTTTGTGACATCAAGAAATTTCTGGCAGCTTACTATTCCAAAATAGGTTATACTGTGGTAGTGTTATACTTGATAACATTTACAAGAGAGAAGGAGAGAAAAACAGTTCAAACACCCTTTCATACCCATTCATTGTTTATAATAATACTCTCCTTTCCCTGTTGGCTCAGATGGTAAAGCATCTGCCTGCGATGCAGGAGACTGGGGTTCGATCCCTGGGTCAGGAAGATCCCCTGGAGAAAGAAATGGCAACACACTCTAGTACTCTTGCTGGAAAATCCCATGGATGGAAGAGGCTGGTGGGCGACAGTCCATGGGGTCACAAAGAGTCAGACACGACTGAGCAACTTCACTTCACTCCTATAGATTGCTTCTAACAATCTATAGGGAATATATTAATTTTTTCTCTGCAATAAAGCCAGTTTATACAAATACATAAAAATCTATATAATGAAAAATGCATTCTAGTTATTGAATACTTCCCCACATGGAAATACAATCTCCCAAATACTCCTCTGAAATATAATATCACACCACTGGCATATGATTGCAATGTAGTGATTACAACACTTAGCAGACTATTTTCCAGAGTGCTATTCCATCCATTTTTCTTCTTTGTACAAAAATGATTAGTTCATTTCATGACGAAATAGATATATATTTTTAGCCCCTCACTTCCATAATTTTACTCTTGGCTCCAACATTTTAAAAATGTATTTCCAAGTAGGAAATAAAGCAAGGGATTGCCTCTCCTCTTCTAAGGCTCACACGTGCTGTGGTGATGCTTTCATCTAGTGTAAATCAAGTGAAACCTGTGTGCTATTTGGCAAATAATTCACATATCACAGTGAGCTCTTTGGTGGCTGGCTTATCCTGCTATATGATACACAAAACTGTGTTCCTTAATCCACAGAATGAAAGCCAGTGGAACCACACCAGCATGCAGATCAAACTTCCTGTTTATATGAATGAGGATTCAGTATCTCCTACAAAAGAAATGACTGCAGACGATTGCCTCTCCTTTGTGGTTTTGGAGGGTGTATGACCTAGTAGCTAAGACCTCCTAGCAGAAGAGACCCAGGATATCATTTGACCACTACAACAACATCCAGTTGGGATCCCCACAGATCTGGTGCCAAGATCAATAAAATGGACAAAGCAATGTCAAAAACAAGACCACACTTTATTCTTCGCAATAGAATTCAGAACCTTGCAAGGAGTCTCAGCAACAAGTTCATATGATCATTCTCACAAGGAAAACTGGTTTCCACTTCCCCCACCTAGGCTGGAGAACATCCCCTTAGCACCCCACAGAGACACTCCTGATGAGGAGTTTCCTCTTGATGATTCTAGCCCCCTCAAGGACTTGGTATCTGCCCGCCTCTACCACATTCCCTATGATCATCTTTTAGGACTCAGTTAAGCACTACTTCCTCTCTGAATTGTTTCCAGCTCCATTCCCTGTTCAGAAAATTCAGTCACTCTTTTTTATGCCCTCACTCTGTCCAGTACATAATCTATCCAGGATATGGCAGCATCTAGAATAATATTGCAGGTATGTATTTACTTATGTGACAGTCCCTATTTAACTAGAATCTCTTTGTGAACAAAAATCACATTTAAATCATCATCTGTCTCTATTACAAGGACTTAGCATATAGTATTTGCTCAACAGATCTTTGATAAATAAACGAATAAGTGAATGATAAATGAGAGAAAAGTGAGGTTAGAAAAATTAAGAAGATCTTCCAGACAGGACACAAAGCCAGAATTGGAAACCAGACCGCATCTGTTTGACTCCAAAAATTCATATCCTTTCTACTATAGACAACAGATAAGATAAAACTTATTCTTTCCCATGTTTCAAAAAGATGGCTCAGTTCAGCATTTCCACCCAAGTTCAATAGCCCAGGAGTTTCCAGGGAACACAACCATCTCCCTTGACTCCCTCTCCACCCTTCCCTCCTCTCCCTCCTCGACCCTGAGTATGGCCTTGTTCAGTCACAGTTGGTGACACCATCTGAAAGAGGATGACGGCCGGAGGAGAAGGGCTGAGAAGCCCGCTGCACCATCTCTGGGGCAGCCCTCTCCCGTGCACAGGACGCTGAGCACCCAGGGCTGCACCTGTCTGTTCCCTCATGACTGCTCAGAGCGCTCCACCTTGACCCCTGCAGCCTGAAGATCTCTTCACCGATACCCACGCAGGTCTTCCTTCCCTGGTCCGCCAGCCCACTGGTCTCCTCTGGGGTCATCAGAAACTCACCCTGGTCCCTGGGGAGCCCCAGGCTTCAGAGAGCTTCATGCCCAGGAGGTCACAGAACCACAAGCGTTAAAGGCATTTACGAAGTTCTTTCCCTCTTGTTTTCCAGTAACATTTGAAACATCGTTCTGCTCTCCTAGCACCTTAACTATCTATCTGTTCCTCCTTGTCAACCAGCATTTAAATGAAAAAACCAAAGGTTTATCTCTTTTCCAAACCACCTATGCTCAATACTTCTAACAAAACAAAGCTAATCCATAAATACGCAAAAGGACTACAAGTAGTTGAAATGAGACTTTGCCTATGGTCTTTCCTTTCTCCATCAATTAATACCCATAGGAGAAGCTCCCCAACCCTGATGTTTATAGAATGACATCCATCACACAGGTAATTACTCATCCATCTTAATGCTTCCTTTTAAGTTTGCCCTTAAGAAGCTTGTGATCTCCCAAGTCAAGGGCCTCGGTAAAATCAATAAAACCTCGTCCTCTCAGGCCACCAGCCAGATCATTTTCCACCTTTTAACAAGGCAGTGGTTATTAAATGCCTTGTTTGAAAACCCAAGTGGGGTCATCAGACTTTCATGATGAGAATAATCCATCAACTGTACATGTGCTATCTTTTCAGTGTCTTTGATATGAGTGATAAAGTAGGTAATGGCTTATGGTTTTTCAATATCTGAACATGTTCTCCATTGCAGCAGAGCAAAGGGAATTTCATGACTGGAGGAAGCTTGTTAAGAGAGAAAGGAATTTCACTGCATTATTTCAGTCAATGCATAAGATATGCTGTTGGCTCCAGCCTTGAGAGCTGGGCTCCAAGCTGTCAGCGCCTTCTTCAGCTATTCAATGACCAGAGATTCAAAATCCATACATTTACAATACAATGCATGTGATCACCATAACTCATATCATACTTTTTCATTAGCTGAATTCAGGCCATGAATTTGTAGGAGTTAGAGATCTAGGATTATAGACATTATGAAGCGTCAATTAATGTTGGACTCTTATTAAATGCCAAGCAATCTTAAAACAGCTACAACAAGAAAACAAATATATTTCTTGTGGGTGTTTATGAAAATAGTCCTGTCACCATGCAGGTTAGAACATAAGAAAACACACATAATCACTCTGCACACAGCACAAGAATTTTAGCAGTTTTCCTAATGATTAACTGGTTTACTTTTACATTTATGTTATGATCTAAATATTATTAACTATATTTTATAGATGAAGAAACTGAGGCAGAAAACAAATGAAGTCACGATGTAGCAGTCTGAGCAGGCATGAGGGACCAGAGAGGGTGGCGTTCCAGGTACTTTGGCATCATAATTGCCAAGCACTTGTGTTCTGCCACCATCAGACATTTGTGTAAATGACAAAACCATCCATAACCAGACTACTGGATGCTCCCTCTTATCATTCCACATCTGCTGGTTTTGGCTGGGAAAGCATTTGGGGATTATGCATTTTCCATTTAAGACATAATCCTTTTTATTGTTCCACATTAATGATGAAATTAAATGGAGACTATTTCAAAACAACCACCGCATCCTTCTAAATTTGCAGAATTAATCTAAAAACGTAATTCACATTTCAGTCCAAGATAATTTCCATGTAAGGGATGATTATCTGGCATTCTACTGACTAAATATGACTATTAAGCTGTCCCTGCTGCCCTGTATCAGGGCAGTGATCATTGACATGATGATAGAAATCTTGAGAAACAGCATGGTTCTGAAGTATCTTTGAAATTATTAATGAAAGATTGAATATCTAGTTTTTTTGTTAAGTATATTTTTGAATTCTAAGTCTTTCAAATTAGGTAAACTAAAATGGTTTATTTGGTTATCTTAATTTACCAAGTCATTTAATTGCCCACTTGATTTCCAGAATACAAGAGCATTACAGACAAAAAGCAGTTCTTATCTTGACTACAACCTGAGAAATGAGCTCTGGCAATCAGGCCAAAACAACAAGGCCACAGACTCAATGAGACACAAATGTACTTTGCATCTCCTATTTATTCCTCTTCACTTTAGGTTTTCCTGGGATTTATTTAGAGAGAAAATAAATTAGGAAAAGAAATAAAATGGATCAGCTTCAGCCAGTTTACATTTCCCTTGGTAAAATGTAGTCATGGAAGGAAAACTAATAGTTAGGAAGGTAATATGAATAATCACAAACTTTTTATTTATGGATTCAGGTTTACTTTACAAAACACCCGTGTTACCTCTGAAGTCACCCTCTGGGGTGAGGCAGCTGGACCTGGGCTCAAATCTCTGGTCTGCCACTTAGAAGCTGTGTGATCCTGGACAAGTTATTTACTGTTCTCTGCCTCAATGTCTTCATCTATAAAACAGAGCTAATAATATTTATATCATAACAGTAATGTAAGTTAATCATTAGGAAAACTGCTAAGATTCTACTGCTGTGTGCACAGTTAAATGCGCTTTCCTATCTTCTAACCTGCACGCTCCCTAAGAGCTACAATTGTTATTTCTATTCTTACCAAGGAGGAAACTGAGGCTTGCCAAGGTAAAGTGATTTGCTTGAGGCAACTTGCCTCAAGAAGTGGGAGTTGGATGGGTACCTGGCATGTGTTACTCTCCCCTCCTTCCTCGTGACAGCCTTATTCAGGTCCTCTTCACACACTCTCCGCGCCTGTTCCTCTGCACTGCGGTGCCTCTGCCTGCAATGCGCTTCCATCCCCAATCTGCCTCCCTGACTCTTGCATATGCTCCAGATCTCAATTCAGAAATCCTTTCCTTAGGAGAGTCTTCCCCAAGCTCCCGCGCAGATCAAATTCTACATTATAAGCTCTCATTGTACAAGTCCATCTACAGTAACACGATGTCCTATTTGAAGTTTTACAAGGCTTTGCGTGACTACCAATGTGATGAAGAACTGCCGTGCCTCAGACTGTGAGTTCCTGAGACAGGCCCCCTGCCAGTGTTTGCTCATTACCAGGTCCTCAGCACCCAGCACTCTTCCTCGCATGAAGGAGGTGTGCAGTGGTATTTTTAAAAGAACTGTGAATGAGTGAATGTAAAATACTGAGTGTATCATACATTCTGGCTCTTATTTCTATCTATTCATTTGCAGATGGAGAAACTAAGGCAGTCAGGTTAAATACGCTGCTCCAGGTCACCCAGCTGGAGGGTTCTAAGTTGTCTCAAACTGAAATCTTCAGACTCTGCAAGGCTCTCACCATCATACTCTTTTTGTTTGTTTGTTTTTAACTGAATATCAAATTTAGAAGTTGGGTTAGAAGAAGACCACCCCCCACCCCCAAAGATGCCCACCGTTTATTCTCCAGAGCCTGTGAATTTGTTACCTTAAATAGTGAATGAGATTTTGCAGATGTGATTAAGGATCTTGAGATGGGAAGACTATCTGGATCTTCCAGAGAGGGCCAGTGTAATAACAAAAGTCCTCATAAGAGGAAGTCAGGAGTATCACAGTCAAAGAAGATGTGGTGACCGAAGAAGGGGTCAGAGTGATGCCGTGGGAGGAGGCCGTAAACCAAGGAATGCAGGCAGCCTCTAGGAGATAGAAGGAAACAAAGGGATTCTCACCAGAGTCTCCAGAAAGAGCCAGCCCTACTGATGACTTTCTTGTTTTTCTCCATGTGAGATCTACTTTCAGACTTCTGACTTCCAGAAATTTATGATAAGATACTTATGTTTGTTTGTTTTGGGCTACCAAGTTTGTGGAAACTTATTCACAGCAGCAGTATGTTAATAACCTCAGGTCCACTGATAAGGTTGTCTGGGTGACGATGCAAAAGTGATGTGCCATTGCCATTTTACTGCAAGATCAAGGTGAGTGGATAGATGCAAACAACATACAACACACAGCAATAAAGGACCATTTGCTGAACTTGATCTGTGCAAGTAGTTACTAAAAACAGATATTTCAAATAGATGAACAAAAAACCTATTCTTTAGTCTGTACCTCTGAATAATGCATACTTAAAGAAAACAGATTCCATGGAAAATAAATCTTATCTTTGTGTTCTGAGACAGCACAACACAATGGGAAAAGTCCCTGGCAAAAAGTCAGAAGATGTTGACTTGAGGGCCACGCACCACTTTTTAGCCATGTGACGGCAGGCTGTGTTCCTTGTCACATCAGAGAAATGCTTTTTTTCCCCATTATTATGTTAGAGGAGTCAAGAAGCAGAACCTGAAGCTGCTTCCCTAATCTACTACTCTACAGTCCCATCATATTTTCACTAGATCTGAAGGACTTCACCTTTTCAATAAAAAATGCTTGCTATATTCTAATGTGTTTCTCCTACCATGACCTGGCTTCTTCTTACATATTGCCCCACACTGAAATCTAAAATTTATTGTTAAGGCAGGTACATCATTTGTAGTTCATGAAAATTACAAAAGAGTTGAAAGTTCAAGCTGTCATAGGTCATTCATGCTTGAGTCCAGAATAGTCAGTAAACTGAGTGTTAGAACCTGGCTCCACTCAGAGTCTGCCTCTAAGGTATAGTAAAATCTACATGGGTCAGGAACCTCCTTCTTAATAAATTCTCTGCTATAACTTATAGGGATATTAAAAATAACTAATAAAATAAAGCTCCTTAAAGCATGATTTTTTAAAATCTTCCCAATCTTACCAATGAAATACCCATGTCCTTTCTCTTAGATTACTTTTAGTACTTATCCTTTTAAAGATTCAAGATAATAAAAGATATTAGAGAGAGTGATAAAAAGAAATGGGTGATGAGAGTTTTCAAATAATTCCTTGGACTTTTCTCTACCAGAAAGCTGTAAAAGTAGAAAGATTTTGAAAACTCAAAATCAGCGATGCTACCTGCATCACCACACGCCTGCTGACAGACAGATAATTTTGCTAATATACTCAGTGGAACCTGAAAAATTGAAAAATCTATTCCCTGTATATTGTAATGGCTCAAGAGATGAAAAATTTATATTAATATTGATAATGACATCCTTGGAACAAGAAAGGAGCAGGGACTGAAAGAGCATTGTATTTTTAAACATCACTCCAGACATTATCTCTGCAAAGACAGAGTTCCTGTCTTAACTACTGTTTCAGTGACTTATCTTCATTAATATATAGGATGAAGAATATTATTAGTAAGTTAGAGATGAGACAATAAAATGGCCTCTTCCCAAGAAACATTTTTCAATATGCTGTATGTAAATCCCCAAAACAGCGTTATTAATGCATGGGGTTATTTATAGCTCTTTATATGCTATAGAGTTGACTCATGATTGGTTCTGAAATGGATTATCTAAGAAACCTGGTTCATGACTGTCTCTAGGACTAGAAATGACTGTTGGGGCTGTCTCAGAGACACCATCAGGGAGAATACTGATCTTCCAGACCTATCTTTATGTCTCTCAGTGAGTCAGATAGAGCAGCCTCAGCTGTGAGGTTCCTTACACCATCACTAGTTATAGTTTTGTAGGGAAGGTATATCAGCAGCTTATAAAAAGGCAGGTGGAAAAAGTGAGTCATTGGTGAAGGCGCAATTACATTAAGTCATCTAGCAACATCTCAAAATACTGGGTTTCTTCACTTTCCGAAGTCCAAATATTTATTGAGTTTGTTGGCTAGGCTAATATCTATTGAGCATCTATGATGGGCCAACATAGACTAAGAGTGACAGGGTCAAAGTTGGAAGGGGCTTATGAAAAATGAGAGTAAGTAATGGGCCGCTGTGGTAACAACCTGAAGATGGCCCCCAGGGAGTCATTCTTTACACCCTTGGCATTCACACCCCTGGATTGTCCTTCACACGTTGAACTGGAATTGACTGTGTGACCAACAGAATGTGGTGGGAGGATGTTTCTTCCGAGGCTAGATCATGAAAAGCATTTCTGCTTCAGCCTTCATCTTTTGAATCACACATCATCAGGGAAGCCAGCCACCATCCTGGAAGGACGCTCGATAGCCCTGTGAAGAAATCCGTGTGGAAGGCAGCAAAAGACCCTGCCAACAGCAGTACCCATCTGTCAGACACATTAACGAGTCACCACACCGTCCCAGTCAAGTCTTCAGATGGCACCTCAGCCAATATCTGATTCCCACTTCATGAGATACCCTGAGTGAGAACTGCCCGGTTGATGTTCCTGAATTCCCGACCCATAGAAGTTGTGTCTGGAAACAAGTCACTATTGTTCTTTAAAGTGTTTAATTTTAGGGGTGGTTTGCTACACAGCAATCGATGACTAAAAATTTCAAATGGATACATGAGTTTAAGTGTGACCTAAAAGGCTGGATGATTCTGTAAATTATCTTAACTTTCTAGCCTTCAGTTTCCTCATCTGCAGAAGATGGATAATAATAGTACCTACCTATTACTGTACCCAAAGTCACATATCCCTGGATTGCATGTAACTAACATCATATATTAGTCTCTCAGTTGTGTCTGACTCTTTGTGACCCCATGGACTGTAACTTCTACCCATGGAATTCTCCAGGCAAGAATACTGGAGTGGGCAGCCTTTCCCTTCTCCAGGAGATCTTTCCAACCAGGGATCAAATCCAAGTCTCCCACATTGCAGGCAGATTCTTTACCATCTGAGCCTCCTCTAGGATTCTAAGATGTTCTGAAGCTCTAAAATTCTGAAAAATATAATATATAATATATTACATTATATATAAGCAAAAGACAGGATAGACACTATTTATTAAGAAGCATTTATTCTATTTTGGCTACTGGACCAGATAGGTAGCTTACATATTTGAGGCTGCCTCTGAGTAAAATTTTACTTGATATCAGTTGGGATCATATCATTTAAAAGCTCATTTTTAGAAGAATCTTTCCAAGAGGAAAGTTGAATGACTAAAAGCTACTGAATTCAAGGTCAAATGTGGCAAATTAATCCTTGTGCAAAACCTGAAAAGTATTCCATCAACCAGAAACCAAGAGGAAAGCTTTATTATAACCTAGCAGTGAGCTGACCCTATGATACTCTGGGGACAGGGAAAAGTAATCAATCCCTGGGTGTTTACAACCAGAAAAAGGGAAGCTTAGAGGGGAGAAGCTTAGCCCCAGGGGGGCAACTCTGCCAGTCTGTCGACTCCCTGATAGAGCTCCTGGCCAGGACCCAGCACTACCCTGGCCTTCAAGCAGTTGAGCCTATGTATGACTAACAAAAACAAAACAACAAAATTTTATTAAACCAGCCTCTTGTGACTAAATCCTGAAAATTCACTAGGTTACAAGTATCTTTTTGTGAAGCATTCTGATTTGAAATATTTGTGTTTTTCTCTTCTGCTCTTTTCCCTGTTTCCTCGCCCCATGGTTTCTGGTAGTCATGAAAACTTTGGATATTATCATTCCACAGACTCTCTTTCCATTTTTTGCCAATTCCAATTTGTCCTGAGTCCTGAAATAAGTGAAATAAATAATAGATGAAAAGGCCAGAGGCAACAGCACCATCACCCTGAACACTCAGGGGAGAACCCAGAGGTTACAGGGAGCTCTCTGCAGAGAAGATGGAAAACAATGTCTCAGGGGCCCAATTATTTATTGTAGCTGCTGAAATGAGATGATTTATGTTGGTGACAAGGCTGTCCTGAAAATCGGACCCAACTGGTATAAATTTAGACCTATTATTAAAAAAATGATTCTTGGACCAAAAAAAAGCCCAATATAGAAAGAAATCAAATGCCTCTGGATAGCACAAATACAGCGGCACTTTATATGTATAAACAGGTATTTGCTATTTAACAATAACTGGATATTCTGACATATTTAATTGGTTGAGTTTCAAGAAGCTAAAAATAGAAACATTTTGTATCTCAATTTCCTAAGGCCACACAAAATAATTTGAGCTAGGCCATAGGTGGAAGAGGATAGACTTTTATTTAAGAACTAGCTTTAATTTTCTGGTGCTTTTTATGAATACAAGAGCATTTAACTGGCCATAACCTTGGTAGAGGAACGGGCAAGGGTTAAACTCACTAGACGAGATCAGGATTTGGTTACTTTAAAACAACACCCTACAAGGTCACATACTGAAATGAAAAATTCAGACGTCAAATAGCAAGACTGGCTCCACTGGATGAGCATCAAAAGGAAATTCATTAAACCCTGGGAGAGTCCAAAGCATGAAATTCCCAGGCCTCAGAGAATCATGAGAAAGGAACCAGGATGCTGCGTTGTCAAGAGAGTTGTAATAAAGTTTTTTAAGGTATATACAATCAGTTAAAGAAATGTGACCATAGGTATTATGTGAAGATATATATTGTCACTTGTATCTGTATACATGTTCCGCTACACTAATATTCATTGGAAGGATTGATGCGGAAGCTGAAGCTCCCATATTTCGGCCATCTGATGCAAACAGCCAACTCATAGGAAAAGACTCAGACTCCGGCAAAGATTGAGGGAAGAAGGAGAAGCGGGCAACAGAGGAAGAGATGGTTGGGTGACATCACCAATTCAATGAACATGAGTTTGAGCAAACTCAAGGAGATAGTGAAGGATGAGGAAGCCTGGAGTGCTGCAGTCCATGGGATCACGAAGAGGTGGACATGACTTAGTGACTGAACAACAACACATCATATACATTATAAAATACACACAAAAATAAAAACTTAAAAAACAACAGAAAAGAAATATAATTATATGCTCCTTTATATTCTTCTACCTATCTCACAGGACTTCCCTGGTAGCTCAATGATAAAGAATCGCCTGCCAATGCAGGAGACATGGGTTCGATCCCTGGGTAGGGAAGATCCCCTGGAGAAGGAAATGGCAACCCACTACAGTATTCTTGCCTGGAAATCCCATGGACAGAGGAGCCTAGCAGGCCACAGTCCATGGGGTCACAAGGAGTCGGACACGACTTAACAACTAAATAACAACAACAGTTATCTCACCATTGTTAAAGCAATGTTGTCAAGATTTAGAGATGGGGGAAAGTGGTAAAAATAGGACCAGGAACGGGGTGGGAGACAAGAAGTGGGTGACATCAGACTGCTGACGTTCTAGGTTCACCTGCCCAGAAGTGGCAACCGATTCCAGTATTCTTGCCTGGAAAATTTCATGGAACAGAGGAGCCTGGTGGGCCCAGGTCATGGGATCACAAAGAGTCAGACATGACTGAGGGACTAAGCACTGTCAATACTTAATGTTCAAGAAAACAGCAAAAAGATATGGTAGATCAGCAGCACAATTTCTCATCACTCCAAATAACACTTTATTCCTTTTCTTGTGATTGTCAAGAATGTGTATCCTCAGAGAGGTATATAGTCTTGATTTGCCCTCACCCCGCCACTTCCTGGACTCCACTTTTCTGCTATCTACTTGGCAACTGGGAGGCCAAACACCGATGTGAACAAACGGAAATGAAAGCCAATACGCACTGACTTCGTGGCGGTAACAGTACTGACACAGGATTTTCTCACACACTGTCTAAGCATCTGTATAGAGCGGCTCTCAGACTTCGGTCGCCTATAGAGAATACAGATAACTGAGCTCTGCCCCATCCACCAGCCATTCTGCTTTGGCTGGCCTCCTGTGGGCCTGGTATTCTGCATTTTGTGATTTCCACATGGTACCGAGGCAGGTAATTGATGGGAGCCATAAGAAAGAGGCTAGACTTCCAGACCCTGAATCCTTAGTCTTCTTGCCCAGTCTCCATTCTTCCATACCATTTTTCTGAAGACAGCAGACTGGGAGATACTGACTTTGAAGATTTGTCAGACACCCTCTAGGGAAAGTTCAGACAAGGTAGAAGTGAGTAGGTCCCCTTGATCATCTGCTCCATTAAGATTCGCAGATTCCTTCTGTCACCATCGCAGTGATCTCCTCCAGTGACCAGTCTGTGGGTACTGAGCTCAGCTGGCCAATCCTTCAGCTGCAGCCCCTGACGACAGGCATTTATGCAGAACTACTGGAGCTGGAAGCACATCGGGTAGGGAGTGCCGGGACAGCCTGGGATCCTGCGAAGAAGCAGAGGTAAGGAAGGGCACTGTGGGACTGGTGAGCACTCACGTGGGTCCATGGCGAAGGAGGAGAGGCGTCATTGATGGGATCAGAAATCTACGTGGGACGAGTAGGGAGGGCAGCAAAATGCTGCTAGGGAGTCAGATATAATTCGGTAAAAATGGGAGCTCCTGAAGGTGTTTTCAGAAGGTAGATAGGGACAGGCAAATGAACCTGGGGAAAGAAATCCCAGAGAAACATAAGTGATGTATTAGAGGCACAGGAATTTGAACACAAGAAAACCAGGCAAACACGCAAATTCAGTGATTCACTGTTTGACACTAATTCACTATCTGACCCCTTATTGAGGAATTAACTAAGAAATTAATAAGCCCTTGGCTGCCAACAGCCTAATGATAGAGATAGTAAAGGAAATTCTCTGCTCTGTGTGCTTGGCTACATAGACATATGTGGCCACCTACTCAAAAATAAATGTATATACATCAGAGCCTTAAAATCAGTCAGCATGTTTAACTCAAAAATACCTCCTCCACTCCCTCCTGGTTCTCTACCCACACTGCATCCACTCTGACCAAGGAGATAAAAACTGAGAACCTTAATCACTGAATTTCATTTTACACATAGAGAAGAAAATTTGTTTTGGTGTTGCACTAGCTTTAAAACACAGAAAGATACAACCATACCTTTTTGTCCAGAAAGAGGAGGAAATGCTGAAAATAAACGCAGCCTACCCTATCTTGCCTGCATAAAAACCCCATTGCTGTACTTTAAATGCCTGTTTTCCCTCCTAGGTTATAAGATCCCTTAGGGCAGAGGCCAAATCTGTCTTGTTCACTGTGTTAACCTCAGTATCTAGAGCACTAGCACCTAGCTGGCAGGAAATGCTTACGAAATACCCTTGATTGACTAAATTGTACTTTAGACTGTTACAGAAATAATTTCAGAGCTCACAACTGGAAACAGCTATTTTAAAACCCTACTGTCCTCCCAAGCAAATCCAGGCCTCCAAAGACCAAGGCCAAGTGACCTGACTCATAGTGGATGGCCTTTCCCAAACATGTTAGCACCAGGAGAACAGAGCAGGTTCCCCTCGTGTTACACATCTGTGACTTGGGTCTAACACAGGGAAACTACTCTGAGGGGTCCCGTGCAAGTGTTACGTGAACCACATAAAGTAGCCCCTTAGAGAACTAAATGATCACGCTCTATATACTTGATAGATTAGAGCTGCAATACAAACCACCTTGCTCAGGGTCTTAAGACCTTAATTCATACTGTAGATTTTGTAAACAACTATTGGATTAAATACAGTGTTTTGTATGATTATGAGAAGGGATGAGGGGGCTAAAGGAGATAAATGCAAAAGTGAAAGCACGTTTACCATCTCACTGGAATGTGCTAGGACAGAGCAACCATAACCACAAGCAATGCCAATTTTCAGTGGTCTTGCACGATATGCAGTAGTACCTTGTTCTTTCAAAAGCCAGGGCAGACATTCCTAGTATACAGCTTTCCTAGGGAACCTTGGGGCCTGAGGCACCCAAGCTCTTTCCATCTACTGAACCATTGTCTTCAACACGTGTCCCCCTTGGAAAGCAAAGTCAGAGACTAGAAAAGCAAGCATGAATGAATCGTAGAGATCAGCTCTGGAAGTGGCAGATATCAGCCAGGGCAACAGGAAACAGTTTAACGGTGGACCTGGAAGGAAAATGAAATAGGTTTGGAGAACGTGTGGCAGTATTTCTCCATGAATGTTAGCAAGGTTTCTGTTTCTCTCCTAAATCAGTCAAGCACAAACTAAGAAACACTGTGGTAGAGCAGGAAGCTATGATTATTAAATTATATTGTATATAATTAACTGCATGTATTTATTAACACTATATTTATCAAATCCAGGAAAATTTTATCCCCTTCTCAGTTTCAAAAACCTTCTTTCTTATAAACTTTAGCACTTACATGCTTCTGGTAGCCATCCAAAACCAGTCTGGCACTTTTTAAATTGTTACTTTACATGAATGATCTACTTTTTCCATTTTCATAGAGATGACCTTTGTAAATTCTAAGATCTAATCATTTTAGTTAATTCAAAACAGGTGGAAAATACCTTGTAGGAAGTCATTTGTTATGCACGAGATCAAGCTGAAATGTCATCACCTCTCCGTAACTCTCTCTCCTTGAGATTTCCTTTCCCAGATATAATTAATTGCCCCTCATCTGTGTTTTCACAGCATTTCACACATACTCAGTTTTAGAATGACTCATGTTATAGTATACTTATTTGCTTATGTATTTGTCTTCCCCAGGAGTTTGAACTCCTTGGGACTAAGGAAGTTTGTATATTCAGGGTCCAAAAGAATTGCTGTTTGCTGGCACATAACAAGCACAGAGCAAGGGCTACTGAAAGAATGAGTGATGCTTCTTCCATCATGCGCCTTATAGCACTGTGTCCACACCAACTTTATAGCACTTAGAAAATGGCATTGTAATTTGTTTTATGTATTTCTATGACTCTCTGGCTACTAAATTGTGTAAATTAGGGATGGAATAATACCTTATTGCCAATTGTCAACCATATGTTTGTCTATATGTTCAAATCCCAATTTGTTCCAAAAATGATTTTGTATGCTTCATGCTGTATAGTACAAAAGGATAAAAAATAGTTAGCTGAAGAAACAATGGCAAAGGGTAAATAAGGGTGGAAAAAAATGAGGTAAAGAGTCCAAGAATGAGATGAATACATAAAATGCCTGGCAGAACCATTCTGAACTGTGTTTGTGGAAAGTGAACTGTAAACTTGGCTCTGAGCTTTCTAGCAGTCAACACAAAAAGGGCCACATTCTCAGTTACAAAATATAGTGTCTCAGACATTCGAACAAGCTGAGGCAATGGTGGTTTGTCTGTTACTTTTACCTTTTTATTTCTGCTTTTTAATACCCAGTGTTTTCTGTCAAACCAGGTGTTATAACCATGAACCACATGTTTGCTAGAGCTTCTCCAAATAAAACCAGGAACTGTTGTTAAAAGGTGAGAGGCGAGACCTTTTCTAAGCTCTGTAATGAAGTTCTAAGGATTCCATATCCAATGTATATCCACATGAATTACAACAAACTTTCAATGAGTGTCTTCTCTTTAGTCTCCTAATATCACCAATACCAGAAGTGAGGGCACATGGGTAAATGAATGAAGGAAGGATTTGCCACGTCAAAGGAATGATGGAGAAAACAAAGAGAAGAAAGATGGAGGAAGACATGAAGTATATTTTATACTAACCAATTGCATTATATTTTCACAAAGATAATCCACAAATTAGGACCTCCATTTCATCACTCCAGACCTTCTTCATGAAGGAAACAATTTGACTCATGATTCCTAAGTTTTCTTGCAGCTCTTTTAAGACAGGTACTATGCCCACTCAAATCTTGTGTCAAAGCAACTTCCAAGGAAGTCGGTAATTTTCTATTTTACACATATCATCAAGACAATTTGAAAGAGCAGTTGTAATATTATAAACATTTAAAACAAGTTTTTGGCTCATATACACATGTTGTCGAAGACTTGCTTTCACATAAGATCAGAGAACTAAAGTTGCTAGATAAATAATGAAATGAGAGAATTAATTGTGTGAGTGGGTTTACATGTCCTAGGACCTCTGGGCTTTGGATACAAGAAGAACCCAACGTGCCTCACATAGAGCACATCTGAAATGCATGCAGTTTGTTCAGCTGATGCATTTAATTCTCAAGAATCATCATGTGGACACATATGAGTTTCCATATGCTGATAACTCTAGCATGAAAGAATATGACTAAGACCCCAGCGAGAAGACCACACAGCCCGTGAGCGTCAGCAGGGGAATGAGCCTTAATGAAAGAGGAATTGTGATAGATGTCAGATTGCACTTGGTAAAGTACCAGGATATTTGCACGCCCATGGCTGTCTCTGAGCACCTTCACACATTCATTCACATACACACACCCACAGATATACAGCTGGTCCAAACGCAGGAGAGTCCCCCAGCTATGGCCATGTGAAGGATTTGGGTCAGGGAAAGAATGGCCTGGAGTACCCCTCCTAGAATCCATACGGCACATTTGTCTCCTTCCAGTAAGAATCTTGAGAGATAGACCTTGCTTATTCATTTACATCCTGCGCATCTGCTTTGTGTCTGGGCACACAATCAGTTTTCAACACAAGTTTGTTGAAAGATTGAATGAGTAAATCAATGAATGTGTGAGCACTGGACCAGAACAGTCGAGCTCCCATAGAACGACCATCCAGCCTAATTGCTCCTGCTGCCCAGACAGGAGCCAGGTGATAACACCGCCTTTCATTATCAGAGTGCTTTCAAAGGTACTAAGGAAGTTCATGTATCCTAAACACATTTTATCTTTACGGCAAGGTCTTGTTATGCAGGGCAGACACCTTGAGCCTAACTTTACCTTTTAGGGAACTAGGAGGCACAGAGGTAAAGTAAACTCGTCTCTGTTCGTGCATCAGTGGAGCCTGTTGGTAGAAATGGAACTGAAGCCGGGGTCTAGCTATCACCCCCATGTACTCTTCCACTGGGAGACGCACATACACAATCACACACTGTACATATAATGATCAGTTTTCATTATTTGTGGTAGTTCTGTTCTATAAAGTGAAAGTTAAGTCATGTCCGACTCTTTGCGACCCCATGGACTGTAGCCTACCAGGCTCCTCCATCCAAGGGATTTTGCAGGCAAGAGTACTGGAGTGAGTTGCCATTTCCTTCTCCAGGGGAACTTCGCAACCCAGGAGCGAACCGGGTCTTCCGCATTGCAGGCAGATGCTTTACCGTCTGAGTCACTTCATGTTCTATAAAGCCTCTGCAAACACTGAATTAGTGAATACTGAACCATTGTTCTTAGGAAATGTATACGTATGTGCATAGATCATAATCTTAAATTCTTAACACATCTCAAATCAGTAGGTTCCATTTTATTTATTTATGAAAGGAAGCATGAGGCTCGAAAGTGCCAAGTGGTTGTCCACAGTCACTCCACTGACACAGATGTGCCGGAGGTGGGATTCCAACCTCGTCCAGTGACCTCAGCGCCAGGGCCTCTCACGCTGCCCAGACGGCGGCCTCCTGTCTCCACCCCCCACCCCTCCCCGGTCCCTGCTGTAGAGGGAGGCAAGAACAGAGGGGGCCCATGTTTGGCCCCAGCTGGAAACTTGTCCTTAGGGGGACTCAGATTGTTCTCAGTCCAGACATATCTGTGAATGTCAGTGAAAGCACCAGGGTGTTGATTTGAAATTACAAGCAAATTCCAGTGAGGAGGCAAATCCACAACTATGAACTCTGTGAATGATGAGGCTCAACGGGTCATATCGTGTCATATTATCTCATGGGAATGACCTCTCCCTTGGGGCTGGTCTCCTGACAAGGGCAATAAATCCAGATTTGGGATTTGACCCTGGTAGGCCATGGCAACGTCCAACCCTTTTCCACTTCCGCATTCAGTCTCCAGTCTGCCAGCCACACAGACATAGTCAAACTTCTGGCCTCCACACCTTTTGTATTCTTAGGATACTTGTAGGCACTGAACCGGTATAAAGTGAGAAGGGACTGTATCTTATTCAAAGAACTGCCTCCGCTCTCAGGGGGTCCTTGCCAAAAAGACGAGAGTGGGAAGCACAGTGAGGAAGCCACAGCAAGGCAACGGAAGCAGAGCTGGGAACGCAGCTCTGTTGTGTGGTCATCAGAGGGGACACAGCTGACTTTGAACGGGCGTTAGGTCTCTCTGCCACCTAAACGGCATAGCAGCAGGTCGGAGAACAGACCCTAGAGCCCAACATGAGGAAAGCAGCTCTCCTTCTGCCTTGATCTCTGAAACACCACTGAGGAGAGCCTTCAGGGCAGCCTCTCTGAGCCATCGCCCCAGTGCACCAAGTCCCTGCTCCCAGCCGGCCCTGCGTTAGACATTTCCCATGTGCTAAGCATTTAAATCTCACAAGAACACCACCAAGAATGGTACCGAGTTCTTTCCATGTGTGAGGAAAGTAGGTCTTGAAAAGGTGAAGGGATTGGCCCAGGGCCTTTCAATCAAACTTCCCTAGTGGCTCAGACAGTAAAGCATCTGCCTACAATGCCGGAGACCCAGGTTCAATCCTTGGGTCTGGAAGATCTCCTGGAGAAGGAAATGGCAGCCCACTCCAGTACTCCTGCCTGGGAGATCCCATAGATGGAGGAGCCTGGTAGACTACAGTCTGTGGGTCCCAAGAGTCGGACACGACTGAGCGACTTCACTTTCACTTCTCAACCAGTCAGCAGTAAGGCCAGGACTCAACCCAGTGCTGGCTGAGCCGGTGACCGTGTCCCCTCCACTCGGCAGCTGCTTTCCGTGAGTAGGAGAGAGACACACGGGTATGGATCTGAATAGAGCTGGCAGCACGAGAATTCTCTACTACATGCAACAATGAAGCCCTATTAAAGGGCTACCTTGAAAGAAAGGAAAATGCAATTCATCAAATTATTGGCTTGTGTTCCTATAATAAGAAATTGACCCTCTGAACTAAGTGCTTCAATCTACAGGGTAATGACGCAAATGTTCTACAATTATAGATGTGCATTCTCACTATCATAAAAGAAATAATTTGTTGTAAAAAACATAGTTCAAAAGTTATCCACCTACCCTTATGGTCAAAAGAAGATGCAAAAGGCTTTAGAATCATTTATATTTTGTGTCCTCTTATATAAGAATCAATTTTAAAGCTAAATATAGTGTTTGGCTAAAGATGTTTGATGCTTTTCTTGAATGCAAGACATCTGAAAAAATAACCAACTGGGATGTTCTGTGATTCCCCAGCTGCCCTGGATGCACTCATCCTGGTCCAGGTACACCTGAAAATCAGCCATCAACATATAAGGAAATAAGCATTTACCCTCTTCTTCCAGGAAACAAAAGCATTACTTTAACACTCTTCTATCCAGCCACCTCCTCAGCCTTTGCAGAAAAACAGATACCGTTCCCACAGCTCCCAAGTTTTATGTATTGTATTTTTTAAATGATGTATGATTGATTCAGTGCCTTTGAACTTCCCCTAAACATCCAAAGCACTTAAGATCATTAAGATGCTTTCAGAATGCAGAGAATGTATCCCTCAAGTACTCTTTGCTGCTCACTGTAGATTGAATGTTGTCTCTGTCTCACCCACCCTGGGTGTCAGCTCACAGCTCATTACTGTAAATTGCTAGCATGGTGAATCACGGAGATGAATTGTAGAAAACAATACAAGAGGAGTTCCTAGGCCACATGCCTGTGGGAGGTGCTAGGTATTAATGCGGGAATATAAGATTCAAGGTTTCTACAGACATCTATCTTCTGAATCAGTGATCATACTGCTGTGCAGGAACCTGGGTGACATTTTTTAAAGTAGGCACCACTTTCCTGATTTGAAGCCACTCATTCTGAGACACGGCACAGGATTGACAATGGATAGAAAACAAGAGGGATGACAGCAGAGTGTCCAGGCTAAGTGGCCAAAGGCAGAAGTAACACTTGAGCAAGTTGAACTGAGTTTATCGTCTTGGGCCCCTCATTCGAGAGATCCCCAGTCCACTGTGGTGAGTGGAAAAGAGACAGGGACTCAGGGAGGCAGAACAATCAGGAGGCCTAACATAGGCAGGGACAGTGAGTTTAAAAACAAGTACAGTTTCCGTAAGTTACACAAGGACATCAGTTCACTACTACACTGTAGTTGGACTACTCCAGTTTCTCCTCACATACCCTAGACTTGTGAAATCTTTCAAAGTTACTGTCCTTGATGTTCGTCTCACCCTGATTTGCCTTTGTAAAAAAAAAAATGTGAAAGGGTGATAGGTAGTTTCAAAACTACTTTTATAAGTAGTTTTCAGTGGCTTCCCAACTTTTTTAACTCAAATTCCATAATAAAAAATACATTTTATATTATAACACAGTACAGTACACAGTACAAATATATAAATATATAAACAAAAGAATACACGCAGAGAGGCAAAAACTTAAATGAGACTTTAATAGGAGATGATGACTGTAGGAATAAAACAAAGAAAGAGTAAACAATAAGTTATGTATTAAGCAGTTAATAGTTATATTTACCTAGAATATTTCGTAAGATGGTACAATCCTGACAGTAATACAATAAAGTGAAATAAAGGAAAAGATAGGCAAGCAATTGTGTACAAAATATATGACCTCAATTTTTAAAACAATCTTACCTTGATAATTTCAGATTATTAGTTCAGTTTTTCTTTAGGACTCAGAAGGGCAAAGGACTTTCTTTCTTTTCTTTTTTTTTTTTTGTCTTTATCAGTTATTTTTTTTTATATTATTATTTTTTCTTTACATTACCATGTTGGTTTTGCCATACATTGACATGAATCCACCATGGGTATACATGTGTTCCCCTTCCAGAACCCCCCTCCCACCTCCCTCCCGATTCCATCCCTCTGGGTCATCCCGGTGCACCAGCCCTGAGCACCCTGTATCATGCATCAAACCTGGGCTTGCAATTCATTTCACATATGATAATTTACATGTTTCAATGCCATTCTCCCATATCATCCCACCCAAAAGACTTTCTTAAAGTGAAAATGTTAGTCACTCAATGGTGTCCAGCTCTTTGTGACCCCATGGACCACAGCCCCAAGGCTCCTCTGTCCGTGGAATTCTCCAGGCAGAGTGCAGGATTGGGTAGCCATTCCTTTCTCCAGAGATCTTCCTGACCCAATGAGTGAACCTCGGTCTCCTGCATTGCAGGTAGATTTGTTACCATCTAAGCCACCAAGGAAGTGAACAGTGTCCAAATCCTACTTACTCTATAAAAAACCAGCAGAAGTGTGGCTTATCAAGGAAACAGACGAGAAGCTCTATAAAATTATAAAAAGGAAGTCATGATTTTCTGACAAATTCAGACCATGCACGCAATCAATTTCTATTATTAAAAGTATGAGTCTTAATTAATTACAATAACAGCAGTAACAATTCTTAAGTACCTGCATTCGGGAATTCTCTTATTGCCTACTCAAAAGAAAAACAGAACTAGAGTGATTCATAATTTATGCAATGCAACTAATGAAAAGTATTGAATTACTTTACTACTTATTCATTCATTCATTCATTCATTTATCTGAGCACATAATATTTTCTAAGTGCTATGATATTCCTGGCTCTTTAATAAGGCATGGAGACCCCAAAGATAAAGATAGAGATCTTGTCCTCAAACAGCTCAAAACAGAGTGAATGATCCAGGCAAGTAGATACTGATGTTGAATGTGAGAGGCGAAACACCTGAGTGTTTTGGAGACAAGGATGCTGTAGGTCTTGGGTAAATGGGAAAAGATTCCCTATTTGGGCTGAGTTGTAAAAAAGTGTGTGGGCTTTACCAGGGAGACAAAGGAAAGAAAGGCATGCCTGAGAGAGAATATAGGTTCATAAGCTCAGAGATAAAAAGAGGATGAGCCCAGTCTGGAAACCCATATATTTCAGAATGACTAGAATGAAAGGTACGATGGGAAGAGAGTAGGAAGAGATGAAAAAAGATTAAAAAACGTAAAACCTAAGAACAGTGGATTTTATGTTATTCTAGAGCTTGGAGATCTCCCGAATGCAGTGAGAGCCCACAGAGGGTCTGCGGCCGAGGAGTAACAGATCTTTTTTGTGTTTTAGAAAGATTACCATGGGATGAGTTTGGAGGCCCGCAGGGTTAGAAACAAGGAGGTTTATTTAGAAGTTGGACTTAGGCCTGCAGACCCTTGTAACTATTAGACAGGCTCTGCCAAGAGAATCTGCAAACAGAGACACTGCCCTCAGTGAATCCAAAGTCCAGGTTTAGATCCCTTAGTTGCAGCGGATGGAGACATGCTCTTTCTTCAGATAAATGTGCTCTGTTTCCTAGTACTTTGACACAAAGAGAAGCGCTGGCTTCATAGAAATAATTAATCCCCCTTTTTCTGCCACTGGGATAAACAAAGAAGGAAAAAAAAGAAATAGATGTTATAAAAAAATAAAATCCAAGGCAGATCAAAGGGGATGTGGCAGAGGATTCAGCAACTGCCACCCTTAAGCAAAGAACAGTAATGAAGAAATGAGTTTTGGCAGCCCAGCCAATGGGATATTAAAGAAATTAATCCAGAAGGGATGTAATGACCTGAAAAAAATGATGAGCAAAGACCAGAGGGATCAGAAGAGAGAAAAAGGGAGTAGGCAGGTAAGAGCCATTTTCTTCTCTGTCCTGCCGATTTGAAGGGTATCCGATTTAAGACCTCAGCAAAGAAAGAAGAGATGAAAAAGCAAGCGAAAGAATTGATTCAACAAAGTCATTTAAATTTCTCATTCTTCTTACTCATTTTTCTTGTTAAGGCAAAGAATGGTATTTTAATTTACTGTCATAACAGAGGAACTGGCTATTGATAAAGGCAGACTGGTTCAAGAATGATGAAGTTCCACTGTACTCAGGACGCATTTTCAGATGCTTTGTTTTTCCAGCTAAAGAGTAGAGTTGCTTTTGAGACTCAGACCTTTAACATAATCTATGTTGATGGTTTTTATTTTTTCATTTCAGAATGGACTTCAGTACAATAGGGAATTAAACTGAAATCATTAAATTCTTTCTACTTAGCACTTTAGAGAACACTTCTCTCCAGCCTGTGTAAGGTTAGTGAATACCATAATAAACTGTTAATACTGAAGTCTTTGGGATTTATCTGATTTTTAAATGATTTTTCCACATCATTAGGTAGTCTTATTTTCTTTTGGTTCTGTGAGTTGAAGGTAAACTTGATGGCCTAAGAATATTTTCCTAACCAAAGCCTCTCAAATGAACTTTGAAATGGCATGGCCAGCAAGAAGAACAGGTTAGCATTTGTAGTGAGTTCTGAGCAAAAGCTGCAGATTGAAATTCTCATTTATTCACTGGTTTGTGCTTTTTACACACAGTTTGATATTTTTTCCTTGGGCCTAAAGTGAGGGTGCTCATTGTGGGAAATTTAAATGGGCGATTCAGTCCCAAGTTTTTAAAAATCATCCATCCTTACCCATTATTTTTATGAATCAGGAAACTGTGTTACCAAAAGTTCTGATTATTGAAGAAACTAATAAGGAACCCTCCGATAATTTGACTTCAGTAATCAATACTGTGCTCCAGAATATGAAAAGAAAAAAAGCATGTATTAATAACATTATGGCCATTAACCTTTTTTTCCAGCTAAAATATCTTTTTAGTTCGTATATTCTGATTTCTAGAATTTTAGCCTCCATTGTCCCTACTCCAGTCTCTCCACCCCAGTTACCACTCACACTGAAGAAAGGATACATACCCACTCCCCATAAGTCAAAGTAAGGGAGCATTTGCCAAGAAACCTGCCCTTCAGCAGAAGTGGGCAAAGGGGCAGCCTCAGCAGACTATCTCCCAAGGGCTTTGTTTTATGGTTGAAGGCTGTGAGAATGTTCTCAGCTTCCTAAGGGAGGGAGCCCTGACCCAGCTTTCAGCCAGAGCCTGCTGCTGCAGAACTAATTACCAGCGTGAAAAAAAAAAAAAAAAAAAAAAGACTCGATTCAGGTCAGTGTTTCTTCAAACATTGTTTACATTTGATTTTAAATCCATACAATGGCAGAATTGACATTTGCAGCTCATGACCATATTCATTTGTGAGGTTTTATGTTATTTTATTTTCCGGTTAGAAATGTTTGAGGAGGCATTTATCATTAAAGCCGTGGCCTTTGCTCCTGGAGCTTTCCCTCCCAAGTACAATAACAAAAACTGCTAATTAAAGAGGGAAAACATTCAGGAGTGATCACAAAGGGACATTCCTTCCTCATCAGCACAGAACAATGGACCTGCTCCTTCCCGCCTCCTCACAAGAGGCTTAGTCCTGGGAAGCCTGCTCTACCCACCCAGGGCTTCACTTAATTCTACTGGCTTAGGAACATGAGGGGAGATCCAAGGTAGACTAGGTTGTGCACAAAAACAAACAATTCCCAAATCTCTGTGCTTCAATCCAACGGAAGTTCATTTCCCACAGCCTCAAAATCCATTGTGGGTGGAGGCAACACGCTGGAGAAACTTGCCCCCACAAAGCGACTTTGTCATTTCCCCTGAGAGAGGTACTGCCATCTTGTCAAACACCGTCTGGAACATTGCCTTCTTTGTTCCAGCCAGGAGGGGAAGAAAGTGCTAGTCTCACACCAGTTCTTCAGTGCTTCAACCAGGAAGAAGTGAATGGCACGGTGACTGACCAAGTTAGTCACACGACCCCATCCGCCTGTAAGAGGACAAGAAAATGTTGTCTGCCACAGAGTAAATGAAGAGACTCTGATAAGGGTGAGCACTAAAGGCTATACGTGACACCTTACGTGTATATGATCCTTCTCAGTTTATTTAACACTCCTATATAGTGTGGGATAATCATTTTTTTAAAGAAGGATACTTTCTTTCAATAATTTTAAAATTCCTCACAGACACTTCTGTTTTCCTTTTCTCATTTCTTTGCTGTTTCCATTGACATGTGAATTTTTTTCCCTACCAAATGTCAGATAAGTCAGTCAAGAAAATTGATTTATTCAAGAGAGAATATTCTTATATGCGTAACATTGTTCTAAGAAATATATTTTTGTACTCTCTGCCACCATGAACATTATCCATGTTACAGACAAACAAAACAAGACTCTAAAGCCATGGATTTCCAAAACCCTCTGAATTAAGACCTTGCATTTTATACATGAAAAAACTAAATTATAAAGAGGTTACATAAATTGTCAAAGGTCACATAGCTAACCAGTGGTAGGGTCAGGATTCAGCCCAGATATCCTGAATATACTTTCCACTTGAAACCACAATGCTATACAACCTTATCTACAAAAAAAAAAAAATTCTAATATTGCTTTCTATTGAGGAAGGAGTTAAGGAACATGAGGTTGGAAAGACAGAGAATGTATGCTGGAGGGTTTTTTGTGCCATCCTAAGAAAGCTGGGTTAATCCTCTAACCTAGAGGCCTGCAAAGTTTTCCTGTAGATTTAGATAGTATTTTGGCTTTTATAGACCCTATGCTAACCTCAGATATCTCATGCTTCTTCACTGGTCATGATTTTTTCCATGTATGGAAGAATTGAGCCTATGTATGAGTTTTATTTGTATAAAAACAGGTGATGGGCCAAACTTCATTTACAGGCCATAGTTTTCTCTGCTGTAAGCAATGAAGGACCTTGGAGAATTCTGACTGATATTATCAGACTTGTGGTGGGTGGGTGATGTTTGTGGTAGATGGATGATGAGAGGTAAGATAGAAAAAGAAAAGAAAGTGAAGTCATTCAGTCATGTTCGACTCTTTGCAACCCCATGGACTGTAGCCTACCAGGCTCCTCCATCCATCGGATTTTTCAGGCAAGAGTACTGGAGTGGGTTGCCATTTCCTTCTCCAGGGGATCTTCCCAACCCAGGGATCGAACTCGGGTCTCCCACATTGCAGGCAGACGCTTTACCATCTGAGCCACCAGGGAAGCCCTAAGTTAGAAAAAGGACGGTAGACAAAGGAAGCAGAAAAACAGTCCATGTATGATATGTATGCTCACTCAGTCACATCCAACTCTTCGTAACCCCATGGACTGTAGCCCACCAGGCTTCTCTGTCCATGGAATTTTCTGGGCAAGAATACTGAGATAGGTTGCCATTTCCTACTCCAGGGGATCTTCCTTACCTAGGAACCAAAGCCACATTTCTTGTATCTACTTCATTGGTAGGTGGATGCTTCCCCACTGCACCACCTGGGAAGACCACATGTAAGAAATGATGGATGCCCACATGGAAGCAGTGGCAGAAGGAAGCAAAAAAGGGCATGGGCAAGAGAGCTCTTAAGGCTGGTACAGCTGATGATATTCGTCAATTAGGTATGTGAGCTAAAGGAGGGGAATAAATTCGGGGGGACGATGGGTGCAGAGCAGCACCAGGCACCTCTTAAGGAATTCAGAGAGAATAAAGGAAGTTGAGAGGGAGACATACTTGGAATGGAGCAAGTCTGATCTGTCTAGGGTGGTCTGCTGTAGTTGCCCATTAGACCCTGTAACATTTATGTCTGGGACGTGGGAGAGATATCTGAATGGGACATATGGGCTCAGAGTCAGCAGATGGATTTTAAGTTATGAGAGTCAATGAGACGACCCAGGAAGGAGGACTAAAGAAAGGTTGATAAAAGATCCATGATATCAACATTTAAGTAAATATCAGTGTTAAAGGATGTTACAGAAAAAGAGACACCTGAAAAGAAGACTGAGGAGCTCAACGAAGAAACTTAATAAGGGGAAATATTAAGAAGGATAGAGAGGTCGACAGGACAAATACTTCAAGAAAGCCAAATAAGATGATTGAGATGTGTCCACAAAAGTTGGCCATCAGAGGATCACTAGTGGTGTTAGAAGAGATGTCAGAATGGAGAGGAAGGATGCCAACTTGTAAAGAATTGAAGAGAAAGATAAAAGCAGTTCAGGTATAAGAATTTGTGCCTCAGCTGATGGAAAGAACCCACATAAGCAAAAGAGGGGGACTTCTGAAGATACAGGCAAGAAAGAGAGACACAGCTCACTGAAGTCAGATTCCTGACTGGTGCAAGGTAGAATTCCGAACACAGGGAAATGGACTCGCTTTAGGCGTGAGCATGCAGAGAAGCAGGAGAAATGCTCAGTGTCACAGAGACTGATCTCAGAAATAGACAAGCAGAATGGTGAGGAAATTCAGAGCTGATGAAGCTTGCTTTGGTCTGTGAACAAGAAGCAGTGCCTTCAGGCAGTTCAGTCAGTTCAGTCGCTTAGTCGTGTCCAACTCTTTGCGACCCCATGGACTGCAGCATACCAGGCCTCCCCGTCCATCACCAACTCCCGGAACTGACTCAAACTCCTGTCCAGCATGTTGGTGATGCCATCCAACCATCTCATCCTCTGTCGTCCCCTTCTTCTCCTGCCCCTAATCTTTCCCAGCATCAAGGTCTTTTCCAATGAGTCAGTTCTTCGCATCAGGTGGCCAAAGTATTGGAATTTCAGCTTCAGCATCAGTCCTTCTGATGAATATTCAGGACTGATTTCCTTTAGAACTGACTTGTTGGATCTCCTTGCTGTCCAAGGGACTCTCAAGAGTCTTCTCCAACACCACAGTTCAAAAGCATCAGTTCTTCTGCACTCAGCTTTCTTTATAGTCCAACTCTCACATCCATACATAAGTACTGGAAAAACCATAGCCTTGACTAGACACACCTTTGTTGCAAAGTAATGTCTCTCCTTTTTAATATGCTGTCTAGGTTGGTCATAGCTTTTCTTCTAAGGAGCAAAGGTCTTTTAATTTCATGGCTGCAGTGCCTTAAGTACCTGGATATCTGTATATTAGGTACCTGTATGTCTAAAGAGTCAAGAAAGGTGAGGAACAGGGTGCTGCACAGGGTCAAAGCAGCCACCATCCATCAGTAGCTGTAAGTGAGGAGGTCCAGACATTCTTTGCAAGGATCTTTGTGTATGGCAAAGACAGCTTCCACCACCTTTGAAAAAGTTTGACTAAAGGTCCTCTTTGCTCTCTTCGAGATACAACCAGTAGTTCCCTCACTACAACATCTCTTCATAGGATGGTTACGATGCCCATGATTCCACCATTAGAGTGTGTCTCTGTGGTTAGGCAACATCTCCAGGTTGAGAACTCACAGTGTAGAGGGATTAGTTGATAACCAGCTAAAGACAAGAAGGGTGGGTTGAGCCTCAAAAGAGTGTGACTGTGGTTTGGAAACCAGGAGGACGTGAACTGTCTTGAAGTTCAAGTTCACGTCCTTCATATGGAGACCTCTGGGTACGTGGCTGTTTGTAACAAGCTCCACAGAGCACACACGTCCTTTGCAGACTTGCAGTACCCATGGAAGTCAAGCCTCTGAAAGGGAAAAGCGTAACCAGTTATTTATGAAAAGATATTTTAACAACATCCTGTTAAAAAAGGGGGGGAGTTCTAATGTGGGAGGAGAGGTTTATCTCTATGAGAATAGCCGTCTTGAAAGAAGCGTTCCTATTGTTTCCAGAGATCAGGGAGACAAGTTAGTCCTGGAAGAAGGAGACACACTCTCAGCAGGAATCCACCGCAGCGCTGGGGTTCCCGGGAAGCAGCATTCTGATGAGGGTGTGATGACCCTGTGCTTTGCAGCACAGTCCTCGATAGGCTGGGAGCAGAGATGTGCATCACATCCCATTCTGAGTGCTGGGTGGGGAACAATGATGGGATGGTCTTGAAATGAAGAATCCTGACAGAACCTCGGGCTTTTCATCCCGAGTCCTCAGGTCCTACAGAGTAGACAGAGGATGAAGTTTCGTTGAAGTGGGCCCAGAGTGAAGAGGTGGCTCGGAGAGCCCTTCCTCTCCCCCTACCTCTTTCTCTCCCTCCCTCCCTCCTTCCTTCAGGTGCCCTGGGTGAGGTTCTGCTCACTGCGAACCTAGTTCTAACACAATACTTTGAACTCAGCAGCTTGTTCCAGCTGACTGTGAATCCGCCTTCCCTTCTCCCTGGGCTCTGAGCACCCAGACTGGCTTCTGCCTGCCTCCATCAGTCCCTTTCTCTTGTTGCCTAAGTGCTGTACACCTAGAAGGAATATCAAAAACATTTGTGAACTGAAAGACATATGGGAACTTTGCAAATCAAGAATGTCTTTGAATCACCAATTTCTCAGCTAATTAGACATAAAATTAGAAAAGCGGCTAAATGACAAATATTAAACTCTGAATCCTCTTCAAGATGTATAATAATGTGTGGAGCAGCAGGAATCTTTATTCTCGTCCTCTGAAAATATAATTACAAAGCTAAAGAGGACTAGAAGAATCATTTGCCCAAGTCTGCCCTGCCTCCAGGTAGGCTATATTAAATTATCTCGGACAGATGAAAATCTATCCTCTCTTTATTTCAAAAAATGAGATTTTAATTCCACCATTCTAGTATTAAAAAAGGCCTCAGCCAAGCATATCATCCTGATTTCTTCTCTAAAGTCCACCTGGTGCACATTTTAAGTTACAATAGCACCAGCTGGATAAGATTCCTTTTATCATAATCTTACAAATTATATGTATAAAAAGAACATATGACCAAGCCACGTTTCAGGTGTAAAACGTGATGGTAAAAGGATGCGGTAAGGTGGTTCTTTAAGTAGTCTCTTCTCAATCCCTCTTGTCGATATTTGAAATTCTAGGATACAAGGATACATCTATTTATTCCTTTTTCTGTTGCCATGTGAAATTTAGATCTGAATTTGTAAACAGCAGTAATAATTTCTACTAATAATTTGAAGAAACTGAACAGACTGGAAGGAGAAGAGGATGGTGAGGTAAGGATCATAGTTGTAGTGGGGAAGCCTTGAGAGATTGGGGGACCAAGGAAAAGCCAGCAGAGACTGTCCACATCATGGAGGCGGGAGGACTCAGGGGCACTCAGCAGGCGCTGCAGCCTCGGAATAGGGAGGAGCTCTCTGAGGCCCCTCAGGTAGCTACTCCAGGGAGGTCAAGTCTGTGTTCCTACTATCTGTGTCAAGTTTTTTTTCTGAGGCTCCAATACTTTGGCCACCTTATATGAAGAACTGAATCATCGGAAAAGACCCTGATGCTGGGAAAGATTGAGGTCAGGAGGAGAAGGTGATGACAGAGGATGAGATAGTTGGATAGCATCACTGACTTGATGGATATGAGTTTGAGCAAGCTCCGGGAGACAGTGAAGGACAGGGAAGCCTGGCGTGAAGTCCATGGGGTGGCTAAGAGTCGGACACGGCTGAGTGACAGAACAACAACAATAACAGTCAGGTTTCAGAAATGGATTTCCATAACTAGGAAGGTAAACAAAAAACGGAGAGGCATCGGATATCAGGAGAGAGGAGCAAAAAGGAAAATAAGTTCCATATTAGGATAAAATGCAACATGATAGAGTTAAAACAGTAGAGCTTCCGGGGTCAGCTGGGTTCAGACCCCCGTTCTGACGCATGTGTATGAGCTGGACCAAGTAATTTGTTCTCTTTAGTCCTGCATTTTCCATCCAGAATAAGGATAATGATATTTTTCTTACAGGGTTTTATGATAATTGAAGAAAATAATAAATGTCTGCAATGCCACATGTACTCAGATAATAGCAGTTATTTCTGTACTACTTGTAACAAAGAAAAACATTTATCAGTAGCTTATTAAAGCTTAGCAGGAGGGAGACCCTGAAGGAGGTAAATAGTAAATTTATTGTATAGCATTAATTACTACTGAGTTAGGATGTGGAAAATAGCATTGATAACATCTATCTTCTTGTTATATTTCAATAAATCTGAGATTCCTCTTACCTTTACTTGCAACCTTCACTTCTCCAGGAGGTCCTGTTTTCCTCCGATGGGAATTCTACAACGAGAATCTGGGTGGGTGCTGTGTGCCCACCCGGATGCGCCCTTGTATGACCCGACACTCACTCCTCCAGCTGCCAGGCCTGTGGGCAGCTGAAGACTCCCAGCTAAGACCCTTCCCAGGAGAGAGTGGCCCTTGGTCATGGGAGCTGCCTTCCCTGAGACCATGCCCTGCCCAGAGCAGCCGTCCTTGGTACAGTCTGTTGTCAGTTTACCAAGACCCAGCCCCCTGGCCTCCATTTGGAGCAACTCAGAAGGGTCCACACGGGCTGAGCGTCTGTTGTGACTGAATTGTAGTCTGCATCTCTCTCTGCCCCAGCCTGGCTTCTGTACGCCCCTCCAGAGGGTGGTCCTGAGAGTTTCTCCCAGGCTCCGTCTCAGAGTTTGTTTCCCAGGACCCGAGCCAAGACAGAGGGTTTCAGGAGAATGTTGCCTTTAGAGAGAGGCCCCCGGGACCTCAAAGAGAAAAAAGAGAGGGACTTGGGGAGTTGTGGGTGCCTGCGTGTCCCAGGGGTCCCTGATTTTCACATCGTCATTGTGAGAGAGCTGGTGGTACGCCAAGAGGTGAGCTCAGAGGATGAAACACGAGGTGACTTGGCGTGAGTGTGGAAGATTCCAGACTCGGAAGACCCACAAAATAGTGCACGTCTCTAGGGGAAACTCAAGCTCAGAGAGAGAGGAAGGCTACACAGTCCCCTCCACCTGGTCCGGCTGCATGGGTGTGATGCAGTGTCAGCCCAAGGTGGGTTAGAAGTTTGCCCTCAACTCTCCAGTGAAAATCAAAGAGAAGATGGAATTCGTCTGATTCGAGTTCACTTTCTCAGCTTTGTTCCCCCGGGCCAAACCAATTCCACAACAGGACTTAGTCCCCTTTTGGTTTTCTGTTCTTCAGGCAAGAAACTGGAGCTGCTTACTTTGACCTCTAAAGCTCATCAAGTTACTATTAGTATTATTCTAAACTTTTATGTTATAGCAAAGGGTTATAAGGAATATTATAAACTCTGCAGACTCTGGCTTATAGCTTAAAGGGCATAAATGCGCCGTGTCACCAATTCCAGGCTGCTTTTAAGAGGGCAGATTTTATACTGTACAGTAAAAATTCTCACCAGGTGTGCTGTAAACATGCGTGTTTGTGAGTTTCCTGACTGGGCCTTCATGATTTGGGGTTTATTGAGCATTTGATTATTTCTAGCTAATAGAAGACTTATGTTTCTGGTGGCACTCAGAGTCAGTAGTGAGTTTGATAAAACCAGGTCACTTCCTCCAGAAGCTGAGGGTCAAGGCTCACCTGGCCTGTCTAGGGTTCTTCCTGAGAATGGCTTGAATGAAAGTCTTTGTTCTCCCCTTGCAGAGGGTGAAACATGTTTTCTTCTGTCTTCTCGCCCCATCTGAAGGGCTTTTAAGTTATTAAGAAATCATCAATGTGTGCATTATTCAACAGTTCTGACAGATCATTCTCCCATCAATTAACGTCACTAGAGTTAGAATTAGAAACCACCCAGGGTAGGAGAGGGAGAGAAAGGAGTCTGCTCAGAACCACTGTTGTCTGCTCTGAGATGTGAGATCAGAGGCACCAGCAGGCCCCTCTCAGCTCCCTATGCTGTCCGTGGTGGGGCAACCAGCCGTCTACCTTAGTCCTGAAGCCTGGAATAGTTCCAACTGGCTGGAGCTCTAACTCAGACACTTTCTGCCTAGACCTGGTCTACACCTGCTCCTTGAACCAGCCAGAGTCGTGGAGAGAATAGAAGAGACGGCTGGCCCCCAGGAGCAAATCATCACCCACAAGGCAGGAGAATGCGTGTATTAGCTTGCTGTATCGCTGTAACAAAATACCACAAACTGGGTGGCTTGGAACCCCAGATATGTACTCTCTCACAGCACCAGAGGCGAGATATCTGACATCAAGAGCTTGGCAAGCCTATGCTCTCTCGAAGAGCTGGGGCAGGGTCTGCTCCAGGCCTCTCTCCTTGTACATGGCTTACAGCGTTGGCTTGGAAATGGCCATCTTCTTCCTCCATCTCTTCAAATTGTCTTCCTTCCTTCTAGGTCCAAATCCCCCCCCATGTAATAGGGGCAAAAGTCACAGTAAATTGGGACCCATACTAATGACATTGCTTCAGCTTGATTACCCCTGAAAATACTCCATCCAAATTGGTCATGTTCTAAGGTGTGGAGGTTCAGTACTTCAACAGATCCTTCTGGGGGGCACAGTTCAATCCATAACAGCTGACAAATGGTCCAGCTCTGATAACAGAGAGGTTGACCTTCCACTCAGTTGTGGAGAAAATTCTTTCAATATTGAGATAAATCCAAGAGAGTCCTGAAAGACTGCCCAGCAGAGTGGTTAGTTATAAGCCAAGTGAACAGCCTTGGAACAAGATAAAATCACCAGCAAATCATAGTTCTGCCTCTTCGAGGTGAGGCCTCCTCTCTCAGCCTCAACTTTCTCACCTGCAAACTGGGGCAAATCATGGTTTACATTTTCATAGGATTGTTTGAAGGCTGGATGAGAACATATAAGGGACACACTGGTTATTAAGGACTAGGCAGGTTTTGGATTCAATAAGCATATGAGCCATTTTCAAATGTCAAGGTTTCTCCGCTACATTTAGAAAGAAAGAGCTTCTAGGAGCACAGCCTGCGCTATTACTTTAAAGGACTGTCTAAAACCCAAAAGAGCTATCAAGGCAAACATCCCAGCTCTCCACACTGCAGATAATGACAAACAAATCAGGTCGATTTGGAGCCGACTCTTTAGGCCAATCTAGAAATATTTTGTTTCCAAGTTCTTCCAAGATTGCATTTTCCAAAGAGATAGAGTTCTCTCTTCCTTTAAAAAAAAAAAGTCACTGCCCACATCAATAGATTCTGTGGGACATGGAAGGAAAATTAGAAAGCTAATACAATGGATTTGAGAAATTGCTGATGTAATCAGATTTTGAACAAGCTTTGGTGAAATGTTCCTATTTCACAGCACCAAAGGTATTTTTCTAAACCATCCATTGCTTTCAACAACTGCATTATAAAACCAACCAAAAGTGAGAAAGGCAAATTCACCTCTCTTGTCAGGACAAAGAAAACTTCCTCACTAGGAAGCTGTTTTTAGAGGAATATTCAATACCAAATAATCCTGTTTGAATATTGCCACTCATAGAAGTCTTGGAAAGGGGGACTTGGTGGAATAAATTGCACTGGGGGGAGGGAGGGGAATGTAGAGTTGGAAGAACACATAGATATTTGTTGCTTTCTACCTAGATAAAGAGAAGAGGCTTTGAGGGTCTGGACCTTTCATTGTAGGTGATGAAGATAATGAGCTCTCACACCTCTGCCTTTTAATATAATATTTGAACTTCATAATAAAAACCTGAAGGCTTTCCCTGCTTGACCAATACAAGAGACACTAAAGTAGGATAGTCCCTAAGGTCTTGCTGAACACTTTGTAAATACTTAACTAATTTAAGCTTTTTTATCATTTCCTATGTAAGGTGATCCACATGTCTTAACTACCCTGAAAAGTCCTGCTTTAACCTTGTGGCCTCAACAAAAATATTTATAATGTCTACTTCCACTCCCCAAATTAAACTAGTTTGGACAATAAATTGGTCCACTCTCTTGATAAATCTGTGAATATCCCACCATTTAGGTTTCTCTTTATTTTTGGAAAGAGCATCTGAAAATGAAGGTAGGATTCTTTTTCCTCTGGGGACTTATTTTCTTTGACATTAGATATAAGCGTTTTTCCTTATGTGATATCAGATATATGTGGACATCTGAGCACGTCTATCAGTCTACAAATATTTATTGTCTACTGTGTGTAAAATGGTCTTCCCAGGTGGTGCTTGTGGTAAAGAACCTGCCTGCCAATGCAGGAGATACAGGAGACGCAGGCTGGATCTCTGGGTCAGCAAGATCCCCTGAGGAGGGCATGGCAACCCAGTCCAGTATTCATGCCTGGAGAATCCCGTGGACAGAGGAGCCTGGCGGGCTACAGTCCATGGGGCCACAAAGAGTTGGACAGCACTGAAGCATAGTACTTAGTATGCATGCATGCACACAAGCCAAACAGATTTATATCCAGTACCAGTCAATATTCAGAAGTGTACTTGAAAGCTCTCATTCAATTGACCAAGATATTATTTCTATCTAGCTGAGATATTCATTCAGCAACTTTTATAAGTCTTTTGAATTTGGAAATATGTAGACTTTAAACTGGTATGAAAGTGAGGCAGTCACCCAGACTGGGAAAGACACCACACTGGGTATTTGGAGACTTGGTTTCTCTGCCCAGCTGCTAATTAGCCATGGAATGCTAGGAAGGCATCCTCGCCTAGCTGGGTCCCAGTTTCCTCATCCATAAAATGAGAGAGCCGGATGAGACAAGCTCTGAGGCTCCTTTCGGCTCTAAAATTCTATGATCTGATGAACCATCTCTTTTCAATTGATTAAAATGAGTGTTAAGAGATTTCCTAAAGTAAACAAGCCAGGCATGATTCCAATTTGTTTGTTTTCCCATTTTTCTTTTCATTCAATTTTCCATCTTAAAGCCTTTGAGAGGGATGCAAAGTAAATATTTCTGAATTGTCATTTAGAAATGACACTTGAAATCTTCCCCCATTTAAACCGCTTTAACATGTTGCAATTTTTAAATCATTTAGGCAGAAAAACTTTAAGGAAGTAAAATCTGAACAAAAGTGGACTTAGTTTTAGCCATGCAGAGATTCAGTAATCTTTTAGTTTGTTATCTTGCAACTCACAACTTGGAAAAGTAAAAAAGCAAAGGGGGTGATTAAAAATAAACCCTTAATACTTCCACCACCAACTAAAGGATGGACCAGCCCAAAGCAGCTTAATGTTACCTGTGAACTAGCCCCTTTGTGAATTTTCATAGTCTCTCAGTATCAAATGACCTCGTTTTTTGGCTCAGTGGTTTAAAAGAAGCCTTCTATTTCCCATGATTGTACTTCAATATGCTCTAATCCATCGGGATTATTGTGGCAGAACATTTCAACCCAGTGTCGCTTTCTGGCTCAAATAATTTTCATGAGAGCAAAACTCAGAGTCAATTTATGATAAAGAAATACATTAAAACCTTCAAGTTATACGGCAGGTGCCAAAATCAAACTCCCTCAATGACTTGGTCATTTTTTTTAATTTACATTTTTGAAAGTGTTTTAACACCATAAAAAAAAAAAGCTGCAACTTGAACCTTGATGGAATCAGAAAGGAATTTAAGTGGTTTTTTTTTTTTTTTTTTTTTTTTATGTACAGCTGGTGGCCAATGTGTTTATCTTGGTAGGGAGAGGGGGCAGGTGGGGAATAAAAATAAGTTATGATAAAAGAATGATCTCAGTATGGAATTTTTAAATAAATGAGAGAAAGTGGATTGCACAATTGAAAATCTATATTCTCCACAGGAAGCTGTGTGGAAATAGAAGAAGGGGCTCACCTTCAAGGGAAGAACAAAATGAAGACATCATCAAAGCCCAACTCTGGTTCGACATGGCCCTCAGCTTCCCTTCTAACCTCAGGCTGAGAATATCGGACTATTCTGAAAGCACCGGCATGTGCCTGTCACGTGTCAGGAAGAACTGTCTACATAACTTAAGGGGCCCAGAGGAAAATGAAAGCACAAGGCCCCTTATTCAACGATTGTAAAGAATCTCAATATGGCGACAGAAAAACGTTAGACCAGAGATAATACCCCATGCAGCTGCACATTCACACACTCAAAGCTGACCCAGGTGCCAGGCATATCCACACCCACGTTAGCTCCCGTGGTCTCACAGCAACCCAGGAGGAGTGTACCGCTTCTCCTGCTCTACAGTCAGGCCACTGAAGCTGAGAGAGGTGTTTTACTCAAGTCAGTCAGCTAATTAGAGCTCACATCTCCATCCTATAGGACAAGCACTTTCCAGCACACCATCCAGAGTTAGCTTCCTTGCAATATACATAGTGGAGAGAATATGCACAATATACCTCTTTTACACACACATATTGTAGGTCAGTAAAACCTTCAATGTAATCACTGAACTTCTAATCTTCCAAAGATATGGAGTTCAATCAGGTGAATCTCCAAAACTCACCCTACTTGTTCTATTTGTATGTTGTTCACAATTTTTCCAGGTAAGTATTAAATAAATGAATAAGTTGATAAGCATGGCATTTATTATCATATAATATGTTTTGATAAATCACTTTTCATTTTTTGTAAACATAGCACATCACTTTACATTTTTTATTGTTTTTATTGAAATATAGTTGAAACAATATTATATTAGCTTCATATGTACAGTATAGTGATCTGACATTTACATACATTACAAATTGATCATGTGATAAAATTAGTAACCATCTGCCACCACACAAAGTTATTACAGTATTATTGACTGTGTTTCCTATGCTGTATATTACATTCTCATATATTTCATAACTGAAAGCATGTACCTCTTAATCCACTTGATTATTTCATTCATTCCCCTATCCTCTCCCCTCTGGCTACTGCCAACTTGTTCTCTGTGGCTATGATTCTGCTTTTGCTTGTTCATTTTTTTAGATTCCGTTTATAAGTGAAATCATAAAGAAGCCATCTTTCTCTGTGAGACTTATTTCACTTGGAGTAATATGCTCTATGTCCATCCTTGTTGTTGGAAATGGCAAGATTCCATTCTTTTTTATGGCTTTGTAATGATGCATTCTATTTGCTAAGCATTCTGCTAATCACTGGAAATAAATATACATAAATGTAAACACAAATGCAGGGTTTTCCCCCCTCGTAAAGGCCTTATCATCTAATAGGACTGACAGAAAAATGAGATAAAAATGCAGCAGTATGATAAGTATAAGATCAGGGTGTGAACAAGCTTAGCATTCAATGGAAATAAATCAGAATGGCGACTTGGAAAAGATTTCCAAAGAACAAGATGCTTTTTGAAGGTGAGGAAAAGGTATTTAGATTTTCTTTTTTAAAAAATCCCTGGAAGAAAATTTCAGAAATAGGAACAATATTTTCTAAGATCCATGAGTTTATCAAATGGCAAGTTTGAAGGAAGGATCATGTGCAGGGTGGTAGGAGATAAGAATGAACAAACTGAGGCAGTTCATCAAAGGAGTTTGGGTGCAAAGCCCAGAACACCAGCTTTCTCCTAAAAACTTTGAGGGACCCTTCTGGTAGCCAGAAGACATTCCCACGACAAACGACATGGCTCTCAATCAGGAAACATTTAGAAACAGAAATCCTAGGCTGCATAGCCAAAAACTGGCCTCAGCTTTCCCAGCCCTGTTTATCCTCAGTTCTTATAAAAAGCTACCCCACAAATGTTCCAAAATTCCTGAGAGTGAGAAAGACCAGACTTCATGGAATTCTTGTAAGAACAGATTTAATAGTTGAGCATCCACCCATAACCCCTGGTTTGTTAAGGTCAGCCCCCACAAACCTCACCACTCCGTTAAAGGTTTACAGTCACCCTTGCATGATGGAGATGTGTCTGGTCTTGAATTGAGAATCCAGTCTCTCTAAAGTCAGAGTACCTTCTGTGGCGATTCTGTAGACCTACTTGATGCTTTTGAACTGTGGTGCTGGAGAAGATTCTTGAGAGTCCCTTGGACAGCAAGGAGATCCAACCAGTCCATCCTAAAGGAAATCAGTCCTGAATATTCATTGGAAGGACTGATGCTGAAGCTGAAACTCTAATATTTTGGCCAGCCAGTGCAAAGAACTGACTCATTGGGAAAGACCCTGATGCTGGGAAAGATTGAAAGTGGGAGGAGAAGGGGACGACAGAGGATGAGATGGTTGGATGGCATCACCGACTCGATGGACATGAGTCTGAGTAAACTCTGGGAGCTGGTGATGGACAGGGAGGCCAGGCGTGCTGCAGTCCATGGGGTCACAAACAGCTGGACACGACTGAGTGATTGAACTTAATGAACAGTAAATCACAATCTATGCACTTAGTTTAAGGCCTGCCAGTTTAAGCTATTTCTTGACTGTAACCATTAGGGATCTCGCTTTCACCACCCTAGTTCAGGGCTTTGTCTTGGACGCTCACATTAGGCTCCTATGTGACCACAGCCTCCTTTCCTGGTGTTTGAATTCACTCTGCACCCAGCCACCAGAGCAACCTACATAAAGCACATAACTGTCCATTTCCATCCATCTCCTGGACGAAGTCCAGGTGCATTGGCGTGCCACATAGGGACCCCTCATGACTGGCCCTATGCACCTCTGGGTCTAATTACCTCCCACACCTCCTCAAATGTATTCCCCGACACGTAACTGCTGTGGTTCCTGCACTCACTACATGTTTCTCATTCCCATTATTTCTCATCAGTTCCATCTGCCTAAAATCCTTTCTTCACATTCTTTCCCTGTCTGGTTCTGACTTGCTCTTTAAGAGCTGATTCTCTTAAAGAGTTGCCATATCCTCCAGAAATCCACCCCTCCATGCTCCCATAAACACTCTTCACACTTATTTTCCAAAATGGCATCATTGTGATCATTTATGTATGTATCTCCCTTTCAGACCACGAGTTCTTTGAGGACTCTAACCATGTCTTATTTATCTCAAGATATAACAAAGTGTCTACACCCACTGTACATGTATGTATATATATATCATGGCTTTCTAAGCTGGGATCCCAAGATGAAAAGGAAGAAATTAGATAAAAGAGGTAGAAATAAATGTTAAGTAGCCATAAGAATCCATAAAAGAAAAAACTTCCTTTCATTTTATTTTTCTTGCTGCCTAAATTTAGAAAACCTCTTACTTAATAAATCTATCTTGTAGACATTCATAAGGGGAAAAAATGAGATAATCTTTACTCTACCTTGGATTCACTCACAGAACATGGTTTCAAGATAATTACCACCCTTCACAGAGGTCTAAAAGCATTAGGAATTCTCCATTTCCCCTAGATAAGATAAGCCATATAAGGCAACTTTATTAAGACAAAATTGATGACGTATTGACAGCCCTAATTTTTTTTTTCCTTTCTGTGCTCAACTAAGTCGTTAAAAGACAACTAACCATTCTCAGATGGTAAGAAAGTCTCACTTGAGGTGTCAAGACAGACAGAAAGGTAAAGCTTTTTTTTTTGTTAATCTCTCTCAAGTATAGCTCAGGACTAATTTGAGGACAAGAAACCATTCTAGTACCTCGTAAATTGCGATCCACACTGCAACTCCTAGCAGCCACAGTTCAGCACAGTTAGAAGTCAATTAAGGGAGTCCCAGGATGAAGACATCATGGAGACTGAATTATCTCAGGCCAGCAGGAAAGAGTTGTTTCCTCAGTTCAGGTTCATGGTCTTTGGAGCAGAAGTGGTTTTGAAAAGAAAGAAAATACAGGCAATGGTGGTTTGTTACTTTCTGCAAAACAAGGAAATAGGGAAGATTCCAACTTAAATATTTAGCCACCTCTTCAATATTCCTTAAGTATTAAACTTATTTTTTAATACACTTCAAATACAAATTTCAGGCCTTTAGGTTCATTGGGAACAGCTAAAAATACCAAAACATGGAGTAAACCACAATATCCCGCCGTTCCCTCCATATGTTTTATTTTCTTTCCCTGTTTATGGGATAAAATAGGTGAAATAAAAGTAAAAGTTTAATTACAAGAAATAAAGTGTCAGCAGTGAAGTTCACAGCCAGTTTCTGTAGCTGGAGCCGTGTAGCATGCTTCTACAATACGATTGTAGGTTTTTTGATTGCGCAATAAAATAATTCCAACAATAAAAACCATTAGTATGCAGGTGTTCTACTGTGTTCTCAGGGAGTTTTGCAGGAGCTGGCTTGCACTGATAAATGCACTCCCAAACCCCAGCTTCTATGCAGAGACACGTGGCTTCACATAGGAAAGCTCTTTCATACCCGCAGTCATCCAGCAAGCACGTACCAGGAGGTGAGGGGACTGAGGGACCCACACCCTTCTCTCTTTGGGTGAACATGGAAGTATTGGCGAGGCCTCACACTCAGAAAGGTGGTATTGTCATTTGCTGTCTCTGCCCATCCACATTTTTTCTATCACTTTATAGAGATTCATGTTGACTCTGCAAATAACCATTAAAAGAACAAGTCACATTGTAACTTTATAACAGAATTCAAAGTCATAGCATGGCCTTTAAAGTTGTTAGGTTAAAAAAATAGGAAGGATGTGAGCTTGTATTTAAGCCTTATGTTGAATCCAGTGGAATCTTTTGACAGGGTCCCTCTAAGCATCACCTATATTTACAGCAGAATGAAACCATGCTGCCTGGTGTCCAAAGGGACAAACACTCTCAGCACAGCTCTGCAGACACCTGCTTCTCTTCAGTGACACTGCCTGGGAGCCATCTCTCCGAACTCTAGCAGGAAAAAACACACTGGGTATGTTTCATAACAATTTCAGGAGGGAATTTAGTTTGCAACTGTAAACAGAGTATTCTCTTTCCCTTTGTCTGGTTAGCCAGCCTTGACTTGAGCCAACAGCTTTCAAGACCCAATAGCCTGGAGATACAACAGTGGACATGGAGTCACTCCCTGGGTCCCCACCCACCTCTCAGCTCATTTCTGCAGCATCTCTTGAGGGTGTCCTCACAGAAAAAACAAGACGAACCAGGAGGGGACATCCCTTCCCCCTGAGTTTCAACAGCCCTTGGGAAGAAGATGAGACCGGCATGGCTCAGTTGATGAAGAATCCTCCTGCAATGCAGGTTCGATCCCTGGGTCGGGAAGATCCCCAGGAGGAGAGCATGGCACCCCACTCCAGTATTCTTGCCTGGAGAATCCCATGGACAGAGGAGCCTGGCGGGCTACAGTCCACAGGGTCGCAAAGTGTCAGACATGACTGAAGCAACTTAGCACACACACAGGCAAATGTCAGAAGAATTCACCGTTTCACAAGTCTGCCAAAAATTAAACCCTGAGTCCGATATCTCAGAAACTGCATCTGATGCCACAGCAGAAGATGACATCCCTTGGATTCAGTTTGCATGTGACTCCTCTTAATCCAGAAATCTGTGGATTAATAGACAAGGTTATTTGCTCCCTTCTTCTATATACACAACATATGATAGTGAGATAATTATAATAAAAATTTCCATTCAAGAAAAGGAGAAATGGAAAGCACATAGGATTCATGGATCCATAGGAATTCAAGAATCTAAACACATACATGCTTTGCTCATAGGGAAGAAATTTGAGGTCCCAAAATCATCTTTTCACTTCTAACTTTTCTATTCATTTTTCTATTCATCCCTTTAATAGGCTTATACATCCCCCTTTAAAACTTGGAAAGTTTCTTATGTATCAGACTATAGTCATTTAATGATACAAAGGATATACATGTAATTCTTTTTGATATCTCCTTTCTTCTTTTGGCAGAAAATTAGGATGCTATGGGTTAAGTTTTTAAGAAAACTTTAGAAATTGTCTTGTATGGTAAAGAGAATATTGTAGAAACCATCATAAATTTTTCAGAGGTCTTCACAAGGTCCTTGCAGAAGTATCTTAGCTAATTTTTGCAAGAATCTTTTGTAAACTGGAGAAACTGGGAATGAAATTGGGAATGAAAAATAATTTTATTTTCTAATCTAGAAATAATCACAAATAGCTGTGAAAAGAAGGGAAGCAAAAAGCAAAGGAGAAAAGGAAAGATATTCCCATTTGAATGCAGAGTTCCAAAGAATAGCAAGGAGAGATAATAAAGCCTTTCTCAGTGATCAATGCAAAGAAATAGAGGAAAACAATAGAATGGGAAAGATTAGAGATCTCTTCAAGAAAATTAGAGATACCAAGGGAACATTTCACGCAAAGATGGGCTCAATAAAGGACAAAAATGGTATGGACCTAACAGAAGCAGAAGATATTAAGAAGAGGTAGCAAGAATACACAGAAGAACTGTACAAAAAAGATCTTCACGACCCAGATAATCATGATGCCTTGATCACTCACCTAGAGCCAGAAATCCTGGAATGTGAAGTCAAGTGGGCCTTAGGAAGCATCACTGTGAACAAAGCTAGTGGAGGTGATAGAATTCCAGCTGAGCTATTTCAAATCCTAAAAGATGATGCTGTGAAAATGCTGCACTCAATATGCCAGCAAATTTGGAAAACTCAGCAATGGCCACAGGACTGGAAAAGGTCAGTTTTCATTCCAATCTCAAAGAAAGGCAATGCCTAAGAATGCTCGAACTACTGCACAATTGCACTCATCTCACATGCTAATAAAGTAATGCTCAAAATTCTCCAAGCCAGGCTTCAGCAATACATGAACTGTGAACTTCCAGATGTTCAAGCTGGATTTAGAAAAGGCAGAGGAACCAGAGATCAGATTGCAAACATCTGCTGGATCATTGAAAAAGAAAGAGAGTTCCAGAAAAACATCTATTTCTGCTTTATTGACTATGCCAAAGCCTTTGACTGTGTGGATAACAATAAACTGTGGAAAATTCTGAAAGAGATGGAAATACTAGACCACTTGATCTGCCTCTTGAGAAACCTGTATGCAGGTCAGGAAGCAACAGTTAGAACTGACATAGAACAACAGACTGTTTCCAAATAGGAAAAGGAGTACATCAAGGCTGTATATTGTCACTCTGCTTATTTAATTTATATGCAGAGTACATCATGAGAAATGCTGGGCTGGTGGAAGCACAAGCTGGAATCAAGATTGCCAGGAGAAATATCAATAACCTCAGATATGCAGATGACACCACCCTTATGGCAGAAAGTGAAGAAGAACTAAAGAGCCTCTTGATGAAAGCAAAAGAGGAGAGTGAAAAAGTTGGCTTAAAACTCAACATTCGGAAAACTAAGATCATGGCATCTGGTCCCATCACTTCATGGCAAATAGATGAGCAAACAGTGGTAACAGAGAATTTAATTTGGGGGGCTCCAAAATCATTGCAGATGGTGATTGCAGCCATGAAATTAAAAGACAATTACTCCTTGGAAGGAAAGTTATGACCAACCTAGACAGCATATGAAAAAGCAGAGACATTACTTTGCCAACAAAGGTCCATCTAGTCAAGGCTATGGTTTTTCCAATAGTCACGTATGGATGTGAGAGTTGGACTATAAAGAAAGCTGAGAGCCAATGAATTGATGCTTTTGAACTGTGGTGTTGGAGAAGACTCTTGAGAGTCCTTTGGACTACAAGGAGATCCAACCAGTCCATCCTAAAGGAGATCAGCCCTGGGTGTTCATTGGAAGGTCTGATGCTGAAGCTGAAATTCCAATACTTTGGCCACCTTATGTGAAGAGCTGATCCATTGGAAAAGACTCTGATTCTGGGAAAGATTGAGGGCAGGAGGAGAAGAGAATGACAGAGGATGAGATGGTTGGATGGCATCACCGACTCAATGGACATGAGTGTGGGTGGACTCCGGGAGTTGGTGTTGGACAGGGAGGCCTGGCGTGCTGCAGTTCATGGGGTCACAAAGAGTCGGACATGACTGAGTGAGTGAATTGAACTGAATCTAGAAAATCTTGGGTGCTCTCTATTTTCTCTACTTTCTGCTTGCAAACTGAATAGTTTCTTTCTTTAGTTCATCTCTTTCTTCCAGTATATCATCAATATTCTGCCTGAAAATTTCTTTAACCAGATTCACAAGTTTATTAGGTGTGTTTTTTAACTTCTGACTTAAACCACACGCAATAGTTTTGCCAGCTGTTTTGACCCAAAACCAGTGCCATGTGTTTTAGGCTTTTACAATAGCAGCACTCCACTTCTAGGTACAAATTTTTATTTAAATTACCTTTGCTGCACCACAAACCACCTCAAAAGTTAGCAGCTTAAAACATTTATTTCTCATCATTCTATGGGTCAACAATTTGTTCTAGGCCCCACAGCATGCTCATTGGGCTGAACATCCAATTTGTCAACGGAAGAGATGAACATGTAGCCCCTGAGGTAGCATCATTTGCTGAGGAACCCACCAGCTGTCTAATGGCAGGTGAATTACACTAGACCACTTCTATGTGGTCCTCCATGAAAGGCAGGACTTTGTTCTCATGGAATGGACTCTTACTCTAGACATAAATTTGCCATCACGTTTCATAATCCTTATTCCAAAGCCCCACTCATGGATCTACAGGATGCCATATCACTATTAGAGTACTCTGCACAGTATTACTCTTCATCAGGGAACTTGTTCTTGAGCAAAAAGTGGATCGTGGGCTCACGCTCATGAGATCTACTGACTGACCCCGGTCCTCATCCTTCTGAAGCAACTGGCTTGAGAGAAGCGGAACGGCCTTTGAAGACTCAGTGCCAGCTGACTGCCAGTCCTCTACAAGCATGGTGTGACGTTCTCCAGGATGCAGCGAGCGCTCCAGAGCAGTGACAGTTACCTCGCGCTGTTTCTCCCCTACACAGGATTCAGGGGCTTGAGAACCGAGGGATGGAAACAGAAGAACTCGTCTCATATTACCGCCAACCAGCTACTAGTGAAAACCTGTATCTATCCTCAGGTGTTGGGCATGCCCGTAGACCGATAGTCGCAGAAGGCCCCTACTTCATTGCTTCAGTGACTGAGTCTATAAAGAGCAAACTGGTTTACTACTTGTGAGGTGACTTCCTTCCCACCAATTCTGACACCCATAGGTGGCCTACAATTCAACTCAGTTCTGACAGTATCTGAATGAGCCTCAGACCCCACAATTTTAAGGGCTCAGTCCCACTTCACATGCCAGTTCCACGTTTTGAGTACCCAGGTTACCTACCTTTATGTCCAACTTAACTCCAAAGTCAGGCATTCCCACAACTCCCCTTCTCAGCTTTGATAATCTACTAGAACAACTTACAGAACTCAGACAAATGCTATACTTACTATTACATCATCACAAAGGGTAAAAATGAACAGCTACATAGAAAGGCACATAAGGCAATTCCCAAAAGGGTCCTGAATGGAGAAGGCGCTCCTGCCCATGGAGTTCAGGTGTACCACACTCCCAACACAAATATAAGTTTGTCAACGCAGAATCGCAGGAGATTTAATGAAGGTTTTATTACACAGACATGATTGATTGAATTGCTAGCCATTGGTGATTAACTCAATTCTCTGGCCACTCTCCTTTCCCCAGAGACTGGGGGTGGGGCTGAAATGTCAAACCCTCTAAAATGTGGTTCCTCTGATCGCCAACCCCCATCCTGAAGCTTCCTCTCATCAAGAGTCCCCTTATTTGAACAAAAATGCTCTTATCACTCAGGAAATGTCAAGGGTTTTAGGAGATCTATGCCAGGAATCGGGACAAAGACCAAGTATTTTTATTATACCACACTACTCCACAGTGGAGCCTAGGCCTTTTAATATTTTATGCTCTGGGATAAAAGTAAATAGGGAACTACAATAACCCAGTATAGATGGACTGCTAATAGCACAGACACTGCAGGAGTAAAAGTTTAAAGGTTGCCTCCCATCATCAGGCAAAACTGTGGTGAGTTAAGGCACTTGCCTAGGGCAAAGGGAACATGACATGATGACCAGTTGCCAAAAAGAGGACTGTAGTACTTAGCATTTCTTCCTTATATATATGTATATATTCTTTCTTTTCCTTTCTGATTCCCATACATGAGACATATTCATACATATCCTATACATGAGACATATTCACAGCAGTTAACATTATATATAAATATTTAAGTTACAGGATAACAGTGGGTAAATATGATTGGGCTGGAAAAGGAACAAACATCCCCCAGTGATGAGGAAATTGACATTTGGGGCCATGGAAGATTTTTAGGGGGATGGGTACAGTATTTTTAGTTGTATTGTGTTAAGTGGAAGCAGGGTTTATCTCACCTTCACTTTGACATAAGCGTGGTTAGGAGTTTGTGGATGCCATGGTGTCAAGGTGTTGACTGCTGGATTGCTGTCTTACCAGCTTGTTCAAACTGAGAACTACTTTTCCTGGAATCGCCTCCCCTCTCCATCTGGCTAGAATTGGCCAAAGGAAGAACTAAAAAAGAAGTAGTATCCGTTACTCCCCAAGTTGTTCACAGACGAGACGACAGGCTGATGGCAAGCGCTGGGAGGCCCCCCTAGGTCTGGGGCCCCCGACTGTGGCACTGCAACCCACAGCAGCCCCAGCCCACCGCCAAATTCTTGGCAACAGGATTGCAAAGCTGGTGACTATTCAGGGCAACAACCTCCAAGAAAATCTTCACACCCCGCCCTTCACGGTCTCACGGTGGCAGCCAGAAGTGGTCAGACATTCAGCTCTCCTTCCCAGACTGTCCACCCATGGTTCATGATCCTCCGACCATCCGACTCTCCCTTTGAGACTTCAGTTCCTCCCACTACTGTGCAATGCCCTAATGTCTGTAATACATTCCTTATCTCCTAACACTCATGACCTCAACAGAACCAAAATATATGAAAATATGACATCACAGACAGAACGACCCCTGAAGAAATTTTCCTGAAAGGGGTTATTGTTGATGAATAATTCTTTTCCTACCCCTGATGTCTTTCCATGTAGGAAAACCCCACCAGTGAAACCCTCCCCGCCTCTCCCCGACCTACTCATAGATCATTGGTTGATGAGCTTAGGGTAAGGAATTGGCTCTGCACTTACCCTATTCCTGCTTCCTACTCCTGGAAGTGAACCCACCCACCAAAAACAGGGTATGGTTGCTCTAAGCCTGATGGGGTGGGTCTCTGCGGCGGGCTGGCTCTGCCTAAGGTTGAGGGGGTGGGGCATGGCCTTCTGATCCTGGGTTGGGAGATCCACTGGCCACATTCTCCAGCCTTATTAGAATAAAGATCATATTTTAGGCTTATCTGTCCTATTTCCATATATTTCTCAACTAGTTCAGACCTCAATAAGGGAAGGGAAATGCTTACTATTGGGCTCCCTTGAACCCCAAAGTGGATTACTCATGGAGACCTAAGACAGCTCTCCCCCAGCTCTTAAAGGGTGTAATAGCAACAGAACAAAAGAGAGTGAGAAGCCAGGCAAAGGAAACTGTAAGAGGAAAGAAAGGACGCAGTGGAATGGAAGATGAGTTTGAAGAACGGAAGTTTTCAAGTGAAAAATAATGAGGGATGAAGTCTGACAAGAGACAGGACTTTGGAGCAGTTGATGAAGGGCCTTGAAGGCAAAATTTAAGTTTTTAATAAGAGTTACTTTAAATTTTCGCCTATTCTACTTTCTCCTAATATGCAATTTGGTGATCAGCTTCACTTCCAGCTTAATGAAATACACCACTGACTCTTTCAGAGATCTTTTTTATTGTTAATATATGCTTCTTAATATCTGAATCAGAAGAATAACCTACCAGTGGTGATAATGGTCCCCTGCCCATTTCATCTGTCTCTGACAGCATCCTTACTTTATTTGACTTCACTTGGAATATATTTTGCAGTCTTACACTATTAAAGATACTTATCAGGAGTGGAAACCGTTTTTTTATGTTATAAAAATTATTTCATGGTGCTTTACCAAAGAAGACAAGGAGAGAGAAACTGGGATGATAGAAATAGCTTACGCTGGATCAGTATCTGTCAGGAATTTAACCAGTTAATCGCATCTCAGTGTCTGAGTTCATCTGTGTATTATACTGTTCATCTGTGCATCATACTGTTGGAAAATGTAGTGATATTTCCCTTTGGTCTCCCTCCTCTCAGCCCCCACTCCCTCTCTCCACATTTCAAATCCATTTTTGCTGCTGTTCCAGCCCTAATGAGACTGTGATCAATGTATCTGGAGCTGACCCTGCCTTCAAGTCTTCAATCATACCTTCTCTGTCTAATCCACTACACACTCCTCTTTGTCAACTGATGGATTTATTTAGTTAAGAAAACTAAAAATACAATCACGCCTCGACTCCGCAAACAGACCTCTGGTTTGATTTTCTTCATTTTATGAAATTCAGCCGACCACAGACAATAAACCAGGACTTTACAGCATCTGTCTCTGGGCTGATTACATTTTATTCCTTTGTGAAGACATTTTAAAGTTGGCCTCTTTCTCCTCAAGACACTTCACGGGTGGAGGACTCTGCTAGATGGCTTCCTGGGCTGTTTCAGAGGTTAGATCTAGAAAACTCTACCCCTAAGCATTGTTTTATGTGTGTGAGTTAGGTGCTCACAATCCCTCTGTCCTTACTAAACTGAGGCTCCATGCAGGGTCAGCAGTGCTGAGGAGACTTTGGGCCAGGCAGTGTGGACACACTCAGCGCAGAGCAGGAAGGTGCACCGGGGCTGCATGCCGAGGGAGACCTTGCAGACTGCCTTCCTGCATCCGTCAGTCAGTTCAGTCACTCAGCTGCGTCCGACTCTTTGCAACCCCATGGACTGTAGCATGTCCATCACCAACTCCCAGAGGTTACTCAAACTCATGTCCATCAAGCGAGTCGGTGATGCCATCCAATCATCTCATCCTCTGTTGTCCCCTTCTCCCACCTTCAATCTTTCCCAGCATCAGGTTCTTTTTCAATGAGTCAGCTCTTCGCATCGGGTGGCCAAGTATTGGAGTTTCAGCTTCAGCATCAGTCCTTCCAATGAATATTCAGGGCTGATCTCCTTTAGGATGGACTGATTGGATCTCCTTGCAGTCCAAGGGACTCTCAAGAGTCTTCTCCAACACCACAGATCAAAACCTTTCAGCTGCCCTCCTGCTTCCATAGTTATGCCAATTTCACAGTTAGTCCTAAGAAGCCTTTAAGTTTGCCCATTGTTTGATGGTTTGGACAACATGTTATCACGCATACTATTCTAGTTGTTACTTCCAACTTTTCTGAAGATCGCCCTGTTTCCTCAACCCTTTTTAGAGACAGAGAGCCTGAGCTTCTGACTGATAGTTCCTCACTAAGTCGGTTACCATGACAGCAGGGTGACTGGTCCAGGCCAACTGCAGGCTCCTTCATCCTGTGTCAATTTCCTCAACCTGACTTCCATCTGACCTCTGCACCCCCACAGTGCAGTTCTCCTGTCAGAGCCCCCAGAATGCCATTGCCACACCCAGTGTCTCATCTCTTGCAACATCCGCCTCTGGGCTCCCTCCTTGCTGGGCTACAGAGCTCCGGATACACGGTAGCATACCCCAGCCATAGCTCAGTCCCAGATTCTGAATACCTTCAAGGGATGTGTGAGGATTCTAAACCCCACACAAGCATGGCATGAAAGTAAGCCCAGTGCCTTGGATTAATACCTGCTCTTTAACAGTCTGGAGTAACAGAGGCTCGCGGTATACAAGAAGGAAAGGAAGAGAATTGACATGTAACTGGCCCTTTGCCTTTAAAAACGAAAACAAAAACATATTTGCCTTTGCTGTCTTCTAGGATAGGGGAAATTGTTGTAACCTAATTTCACCTAAGTGGAATTAAGGGAACAGACTGCGATTTCTTCCAGTCTTTTTTCTTTGCCTAATACTTTTCTCTGTGTAATCAACTTATATCCATGCAGTTACAGTATCCACCACCAAGGTGACTCCAACATCACCAGTCATCATCAATCTTTCCTGGTGACTTGGCTTCAAGTCCACTTCCCAAGGGTGACTTGCAACTCATGGAGAGAAAATGGAAGTTTGACCTTACCAATCCAATTTAAATGAAATATTCACCGAAGTAACAGATCTCAACGGAATTGATCTCTGTTACCATTCATACACTCACTGCTTTGATAAATAATCATTTGCATTTGGAAAGGAGCAGAATCAAGTAAAGCATATTTGAATTCTGATACCATTGGGACATATGGTCTTAGGGGCAATGATATGAAAATGGTGCCAGGGAAACTAAGAAAATCATTTGTGCAGCTAGCACACTGTAGATTTCATCTGCAGATTCCTGGACAAGGTTTATGACAGAAGACACTCTGGGATCAAAAGTCATGTACATTTTCCACAAGAGTGAAATACATCTTCCATCTGATGGCACTTTTCAGGAACAAAGCACTGAAAGAGATAGCTGTCCTATAGCTGCCTCTATACTCAACCAGAAAGACAATCAAAATTTAATGACAGAAAAGCTAAATAAGGAATGATGGGAAGAATGGGGTTTATTTACTCTTTAAATAATCTGTATTGCAATATTTTAATGCAATTCCAATTAGTCAAAAGGGAAAGTTTGGGACAATCTCCTCCCATTTTCCAAAGTCACCAATAGCATACATTTGACACAAATAATGCTTTGTATCATTCTGAATACTTTCATATGTTTCTTACTTTTATTCCATCTGCAACCCTGTGAGACTATCAGAAAGTGCATTATTTTGCAAGTGAGGAAGCTAAAGGAGGGAAAGCCTCTTGCCAAGGTTCACACAGCTAGTTAATGACAGTATTGGATTGAACCCTGAGTCTGTTGAACACCCATCCAGAACACCTAACATCATCTGCCTATTACTCTGGTTCAGGTTAGGCCAGGAGCTTCCAGGCATTCCCAGGATCTGTGAAAATTGTCTTTTTGATTGAGACCCCATTGATGAATTGTACTCTGTGTTCTAGCCAAAGAATGCCACATCTCATTTCAAAAAGGGGAGGTTTAAGTGTAAATGCAGCCAAGGTCTTGCACGAGAGATACCTGCCTTGAATTTCTTGTAGCGTCTCCCTTTCAAAGAGCTAAGGAAGGTTTCCAGCCGCTTGCTAATCCTCCCTACATGCCTGTGAAAGGCCCAGTGGGCAGTTTTAATTATGCCTGGTTTACAAATAGAAAAACTGAGACACAGATGGTGAAAAATGAAGCTGAGTAAGGGATTTTCCGAGAACCAACCAGCATATCAGACCCAGGCCGCTATTTGCCAGGCCTGCACAATCTCTACTTGACCACATTTTCTAAGATGCTTCAAATGGCAGACAGTCATTACAGGTTCCGATGTGTTTCACCTGCAACGCACACATAGCATGAGATGTAATAAAATAAAGGTTTCAGAGCATGACGTTGTTGTGAGGGGTAAAGGATATATTTGGAAAGCACTTGGCAGGTACTGTGGCCACAAGAAATGATAAGAGGGAAATTAGTCTCTGCCTGGAAAGAAAGGAGGCTGCTGGTGTAGACACTCAGTATGAAAGGAAGAAAGGAATTGGAGAAGGAGAAAACTCTTTAGATGGAAAATCTGGTTCACAATACTTTTCCTGTGACTTGTTAGTCTGCAAAATAGTTTTATCTGCTGTATCGTGGGAGTTTGGTGGTCTAAAATATCATTTGAAAAATGTATATTTTGGTGGTAACATTTCTTAAGACAGCCCTTAATATAAGCCAACTCTACCTCATTGTGCAGATTTCTTTGCTTGAATTACCAATAATTACATCAACCTAACCAATAAATTTCATGCAAAAACACATTCTATCTATTATGATCTCTTTCAACTTTATTATGAAAGAATTACAGCTTTTTAAAAAAAGTAACTAAATATGTTTGACTATATTGCAATAGTTTCTGAGGTGTTCATTGTAAAACATCTTTTTTTTCTATTTTGTAATCCTTTTCTTGATAATCTCCAAAAAGCAAACACCTTTCTCTCTTATATGCCAGATGCACTATGAGGTAGGTAGGGTATACAATTAAGATTCTGAAAACTCTGCTAACAAATTAAAGGGAAATTACTGGAAATTTTTATGTCATTCACTGGCCATTTCATATTCTTTATGGCTAAAATGTAATCTTCTACCCCTCACTTCTAACACACAGCCCCTGGCCACCAAGGATGATTGAAATGGTTGTCTGTCCTCTGGTTTGGCAGACTCAGTTGCTCAACTCACTATGATGCTATTAAATATGCCTGCATTAAAAAGCAATGAGCAAATATGCTTTATTGCTTAGAAGGAGGAATTGCTAAATATGAGAAAACTGAATTGCTTTTAACTTTGCCTAGGTAGTATATAAAACTATTCTTTCAATGTTTAATCCTATTATTTCATGTGTGAAAATAAATAAATAAAAATAGGCTGACAGAAGTGGCAATATAATATCCTTTAATCTGTAGTTCACAGTGCATTTAAAAATAATAATTTTGAAAGAAGCATTTGAAAACATTTGATCTTAAAAATGCATATTTTGCTTATTCTAGTGTTTGTTGATTTGAAGGTTTTGCGGTCAGCCCAGTAAATATTCAGTTTGCTTGGCACAAACTGTGCAGGAATCTAATAGAAAGCAATATTGTTGAAAATGGATATCAATTGGAAACAGAGAGCAGTGTCAACTATTCCCCACTGGGAGCAGACAACAATAAAACCAGTCAAGCATTACACAGCCGAGCCTGCCAAGTGTCATTAGAGTGGAGAAAAAGGGAGGGAACATGGGTAGGGAAAGAAGCACTTTGCTTTATTTTTTTTCCTCCAATTTAAAAAGACAAAAAGAAAAACTGGAGAGGGGTAGGAAGGGAACATTTGGAGAATAAGAACAATAAAATTGTCCAGAGGTTGCCTGAGGCAGTGTTGCCATTATCTTAGCTCTGCATCTTCTCTTTTCCTCTCCAAAATGATCACATTATAAAGATTTTCAAGTAATTTTTAAGTCTCTTCAGCTGACCATTTCCCCCCAATGGCTCCTGTAGCCAGATGTTTTGTAATCACAAAGTTCCCAGTTTTTAAACCAGCATGACAATGTTATCCATGGCAATCAGGTTTCTATCTTCATTTAATTAACTGATCTGAGTACAGATTGAAAAGAAAAGGCTTGCATAAATGTATACTTTTTCGTTGTTCCCATCAAGCTTCAGTGGGGAGCCTTTCAAAAAGAATAGGCTTCAGAGAAGCTTTACCTCTGGGCAAGAAGAAATATTTACAATAGTTCTGAAATCTGTTAAATGATAAGAACCCAAAAATAATTGCTGGGCAGAGGGGGCAAAGACATCCAGACCACCATCCCCACCATCCCCAGCACCATCCCGCTGAAGCCACAACTGGGAGACAGTGACTTAACCCTAAAGTTTCTGCCATATCTGTGGCATTTTCATTGATGATTTGTAAATTTTCAAACAAAGAAAAATTGTCTCCTGCAGACAATGGTCAAGCCTCTGAACAGCCAGCCAAGAGCTCCCCCTAGTGAGGTTGCCACGTATTGGCGTGAGATCGCTGCTGCGTGAGGTCTCCTGTGGATACACACGCGTGCGCGCGCGCACACGCTTGAATCTAATCCAAAATGTTGTCCAGCCCCACGTTCTTTTAAAACCGTATGAAAAAATTCCCCACACTCTCCTGGACTTTTCCTCCTGTTCACTATTACACACCTCACTCCGCAACAAAGAGCCTAGCAAGGACTCCCCTAGAAGGCAAAACTGTCATGCCGATCACAGTATTTTTGCAATAGTAATAATCACATATTGGCTCCCAATCTGCATCCTCAAGTAGATGCTATCCACACAGAAAGTCCTCAGGGGCAGCGTATTACCGTGTAATTAGCATAATAACTTTGTTGTGTAAACAAAATAAAAGACAGGCTTGAATATGAGAAATGTATCTTACACTGTACTGGTGTCTATAGCTTCTACAGAAAAATCTATTGTCTTTGGGCGATCTCTTATTTCCTGGCAGCATGACCGTGATGAAATGCCTACTGATACCTTCAAGCAGCTTTCTCCGTCCGCGTACTACATTCATCTACATGCATACCCATGAGCGTAAATTTTACTACAGAACAATATTCAAAACACTCGTCCTATTCATATTTAACAGAAGTAATTTGCTATAACACCAGCACTGCATCTCCCAGATCAACCCTAATTCCTTCAAATACATGTTGGCTTCTTCCAAAAAAGATATTTTATTGGTTTTATGAGCCTGGATAGGACTCTGAAGGGAGAATAGGCATGCTTTAGGGGAAAGACGATAGCAAATGCCGAAATCAGATGCAGAGATGAAAGAGGTTTAATGTCTTCTTAAAGATTCTTTGAGAGTCATATCAACATTTTTAGTAAAATACAAATGACTGCAGTTTTATAATTAACAGCTGCCTATGCTAAGCAGTCAGTGCTCTCTAGTTCCTGCTTATATATATATATATTTAACATAGATCCATCTTAGCTCAAGATGCTAAAGGTGACTTCATTTTCCTGGAAGTTTCTAACCCTAGTATGCAGTTTGTGAGATGCTAAACATTTATATTCAAATCCTGAAACCCTCAGACATGAAAACGACATAGTTAAGGTTATTTTTTATAGTGTTACTTTCATTATCAAGCTCCTTTGAGTAAAAAATCATATGCATATGAAAAACTAAATTCAAATAAACTCATTGGCTTATAGATATTACTACTTACCTCCCAGGAGGATGGTGACAGTTGATAGTAAAGTCTTAGCAAAGCTTTGGCGGATTTGGTTTTTATTACAATATTTTCTAGTGGATATTTTAAGATATTCGTTTAATATACTCAGATCTTTGTCCTTTCCATGATTCTCACACATCCACAGAATAAAAGAGAGAACAGGTGAGGCAGTTGGGGAAGGGGAAAGGGGATGTTAGCATAATTAAGCCACTCGGTGTGACAAATGTGGATGTTATCGGTTTTGCTACCTTTGGCCAAATTATTAGGGCAGAAATTTCACTTTCATAAAATGCATGCCAGTGATAAACTCATACGATACATTGTCCCACTGTGGGTATGAAATTCAGCCTGCAAAAACTGACTTTCTTCCCTTTCAAAAGGGAGAATTATTAATATAATGCTCAACACCTCCCTGAATCAAAAGGAAACCACCACATAAAGAACTGAAATTAGATCTATTATGTTAATTAAAATTCTGTGGGCATCACTGAAAGTGTAATTTGGCCCAATGTGTTTTTAAAAAAACCAAAACATCAAGAAAATTAGCTAATGAATATTGTGCAGTCACTTCCCTAACATAAAATAACTCAACCATTTAAATTGCACAAATTCCAAAATGGTCTAATTTACAATACGTCGCTGTTTGCTTGTTTGTTTTAGAAGTGCTTAACCTAATAACATGGTGAGATTGTATTTTTGTTTTTCATTTCAATCTTTTATGAATTAACCAGAGACTGCTGGCTGAATTTTCCTATGAGTTTAGCCACTACAACCCTAAATAGTAACCTCTGACATTTGCCTCTGCTTAAATTCATTGTTCAGAATTGGCCTTGCCAATGTCTACGAGGTTGGGAGCCAGGAATTTAGGCTTTGAAGCCAGTGCTAGTAATTACCCATTATTTGACCCTGAGCAAGGCACAGTGTCTTTGGACACTCTGCTTCTTCTCCTGTAAAATTATGAATAACAGTATCTTGCCTGCTAGCCTCCTGGAGTTGCTATGAGAATTAAATGAGATAGCATATGTGGTAAGTGCTTTAAATATTGTGAAGTGCTAATGAATCCAGGCATTGGCTTTATGAAAAGTCATATCTTAAATATCATCTTTTAATAACATTCTCCAATTGCTTTCTATATATGTGCCTTTTTTTTATATAAAGCCACAAATGTTGAGTTATTTGCAGATGTTATTTTTTAAAAATCAATCCCTGGTGCCATGGAAACTTTGGTTTGGTGTCTATGTCAGTCTAGCCACTCTTCTGTTATCAAAATCATCCCATAAATGGTATGAGAGCACAGTTCACATGCATAACATTATGTTTCATTGGTATGGGTTCTCCTAGGCTACACGGTGCCGTCCAGTGGTTTTTCACTGGAGAATCTGCTGCAGTTTCACACGGCCAGCTGATAAGTCTCTCTCTGCCCTTGTCTCCACCATAAACCAAGTGGAAGGACTGGCCATCACATGTATTCCTATTTTAAAACCGCAACCATGTGGAACACTATTCAGCAAGAAAAAGGGAGTGAACCACTGATCCATACAACACGTAGATGAAATCTCAAATACATTTACACTAAATGAAAGAGAAAAGCTAAGCTCAAGAAGCTGCATACTGTATGATTGCATTTACGTGATATTTTTAGAAAAGACAGAATTATGTAAACTAAAGGTCAGAAAACAGATCAGCAGTTACCAGAGTTGGAGGTCAAAGGGACAGGAGGGAATTTCTGTGGGTAAGAGAACAGCGCTGCATTTTGCTGTGGCAGTGGTTGAACTGAAAGTCGCTCAGTCGTGTCTGACTCTTTGCGACCCCATGGACTGTACAGTCCATGGACTTCTCCAGGCCAGAATACTGGAGTGGGTAGGCTTTCCCTTCTCCAGGGGATCTTCCCAACCCAGGAATCAAACCCAGGTCTCCCGCACTGCAGGCAGAGGTTACATGGTTGTATATTCATCAAAGTTCACGCTGAAAGGGGGTATTTTCATATATGCAAGTTATGTGAAAGTTAGTCACACAGTCGCGTCCGGCTCTTTGTGCTCCCATGGAATGCAGCTTGCTCAGCTCCTCTGCCCACGGAATTCTCCAGGCGAGAGTGCTGGAGTGGGTTGCCAGTCCCTTCTCCAGGGGATCTTCTTAACCCAGGGATGGAACCCAGGCCTTCTGCATTGCAGGCAGATTCTTTCCTGTCTGAGCCACCAGGGAAGCCCAAATTATAGGTCAAATAAATCTGACACTAAAAAAATAAAAGAATCATGGAACATGAATTTGTTAGCCCACTTGGATTATGATTCTTCCTTTAAAATCAAATTATATTTTCACGACAATACAGACTGTTTTCTGGGCAGATGAAGTCATGTTAAGCTAATTAGACACTTAGTTGAATACAGTTAAACTTAGAAATAAAGTTTTCTGATTAATTACCAGAGTCCAAATAGTGGGATTGCCTTACAATGATCACCTTTTCATGTTTACTGTTTCCTGGATGAGAGTGAGAGATTTCAAATCTTAGGTAGCGTTATGTCACTTTTATCTCCCCTCTGTCCTCTTCTAGCCCTTAGAGAACTGTTTAAAACTTTGTTTCCTAAGTGCCGCCTATTGGAATGGGAATATGTCCCCTCCTATGGGGCTGTGAGTCAAAATTTTCAGTTACTTATAAAAGGAACTCACTTGAATTCCGAGTAAAATTTGTACCAGAAATGTCTAACCAAGGGCCCAAAGAAGAGAGAATAAAATGAATGAATCAAAATTAGTCCCTAGAATACTGCCAAGGGTTGCAACCCTATACTGTATAGATGTGCTATAAAATATTAACACTAGAAATATTTTTTCTTAAAGGTTGGGGTACAGCTTCCAGCCTCAGTGACTTTGTTATCAATCGAATCATATAATCTATGAAACCCGCAGAGGACTCGGTGGTGGGCAGCTCCCTCTGGGGACACAGTTGCTGTGGGGGCTTATGGACAGTGCATATTTGGAGTGGAGAGGAAAGAATACCATCATCTAAATTCCCATTCCAGTCCTTCTGTTGTAAAATGCTTTGTAAAACAATGCACAAAGAAATGGAAATACAATTATTTGCAGGTGTCTCAAAGCCATTTAGGCTCATTCACTCTTCTTTTCTCCTCATTGACATTAGTTTAATCTGTGAAAATCAGACCACAATCATGCCAGACTTTTTACCTCATTAGCTTTCTATTGTCTGTTCTGAGGCATTGCATCCATTTGTACCTCCAGGCAAGACTGGTCCTTGTCTGCACTCTCTTTCCATCCCTTCCCCCTCTTTATTCTTCTGAGGAAGAAACACTTTTAATCCAATAATTTAACTACTCACAGAGCGAATCCAAAAAGATTTCACCTGCATTTTTTTTTTTTTAAAACTGGCGACTTTGGTGTATAAACATATTTCTGGTTGTTCCCCAATCATGCATGAGATATACATGAGATGCCCATGTGAAATGCTCTCTAGACAAACAGTAATTCTCTGTGGATGGCATGTTGTATTAAATATGTATAATTCCATTTTTTCACTGTGCAAAATCCCAGCAAATTCCTTCTCTTGGTGAATTCAGTCTCCTGTGTGTCTCTATCACTATGATAAGAAAAGCATTACCAAGTATTACTTTAACTATGTTTGGGTTGGGGTGAGGGCATGTGTAGCCAGACCTGTAGGATCAAATCAGAGACATTAGTAAGAGGACAGAGCTGTTTTCTGCAAATTCTCAAATTTGAACATTTAAGATAACAGCAATTTTAGCTTCTTACACTGTTCTGTACACATAGTAGATAAAATGTTGAAATTCCTTGACCACTACTATAATACAACAAGAAAAAAGTATATTCCAGCTACAGCATTGTCTCTAAATGTTTTGATACATATTTGAAGCTCCGAAATCTTTCTGATTTGGGGTCAGGGTTAGCAACCACAGCCCTCAGAAACTGGGGTCAATAAAGAAAATTGCTCATAGTTCTTTGAATGACTACATACTTCAGTGTTAGCTAAGCTATTAACTTTCCAAGAGAGCTAAGTTCTATTTATCGAGTGTCATGAACTGTTAGACTCACTGTTTATTTCCTTATTGAATATCAGCAGAAATTTTCAGCCACCCCAAGAAGCATCAAACCTCCCGACTAAACAAGGTTTGCTTCCTTTGGGGAAAAAGGATAGTAATAATAACCTTTGATTGTATAAGAACATCATAATCCATGTTGTCATTCCTGATTCAGCCCATGCCAAGAACACAGGACGATTTACATATGTTCTAATCAAATATTTGGGGGCTGGGGATTCTCACTGCATATCTCTAGATCAGTATTATGTGACATGCCTTGGATTCCAGCCAGGTTTAAGGCTCTTCATTTTTAAAACAATAACCACCTGCTAAAAGAAGAAAGAAAGCCATTTCCTTCTTGACATTCGTTAGCTTAGGATCAGCAGAATCTTCCTGCTGCTGAGATTGAAATGTAATAGCTGCAAGGTTGAAAACTGAAATCTTGCACTAAGCACTTCATTGCTGCTGGCTTGTAATTTTTTTTTCTTTTCAAAAATTACATAGACAAAGCAGTTTTAGACTTTGTAATCAGATATTATGCCTCATGGTACTGTGTGATTTGGGATGTTTTCTTTTTTCTTTTTTTATTTTAAAGGACTAGATCTGTCCAATTAATGCATTCAGGGTATACACGTAAGCTCCATGGGACACTGGTCTCTCTAGGACATTTACAGAATTTTGATCAAGCAGATGAGTGAGATGAAGTCAGACTAGTTAACTCTCAAGGAGCCATAAGCCCTCAACTCACACTGATTCAACTCATTATTATTTGCTTGCTGTTCAGCACTTCATCAGTAGATGCGTACGTCCCAGGAAAACCATCTTGGCAGGGGAGAGGTGAGGACCACGGAGAGGACCATGGGGGAAAAGGCTTGATTTTAGCATCAGGGGATTGCCTTATAGGTGGTTCCTGGGCTTTCAAAGAATCTGCCTTCCAGTGCGGAGCTGCGGGAGACGTGGGTTCAGTCCCAGAGTCAGAAAGATCCCTTGCAGGAGGAAATGGCAACCGATTTCAGTATTCTTGCCTGGAAAATCCCATTAACAGAGGAGCCTGGCAGGCTACAGTCCATAGGGTTGCAGAGTCAGACGCGACTGAGTGACTAAGGGTGAGCGCGCGCGGACACACACACACACACACACACACACACAGGTTCCAGTCATAAAATGCACGGAGCTTAGCCAATACACACTGGTTTGCCTGAGTGCCCTCTGGTTTCCCTCCCTGCTGAGCTGACAGTGGCGTTATCACCTTATGCTCTCATCAGTCCGTATATCTGTAGTAAGAAAGCACTTGAAATACTTATCAGATCCATGAAATTCATAAACGAGCAACATTCTGAAATGAATGTGTTCTATTTGCAAAATGAACAATTAAAATGGCATGATATCTGTATTTCTTTGTGTACCATCACTTTAAAACTGACAATTTCTCAAAATGTGTTATCTATAAATATACACAAAGTTAATATCTATATTTAAAAAAATAATATAGTACATGGCTTTGGCATACTGTGTTAATACACCTCTGTTTATAAAAATTTAAATTTACACATTTTTCCAGGTTCTTCAAAATGGAACTCTTTCTTTATGCATCTTTCTCTATGTGTACTATGGTGTGCGTGTGTGTGTATATGAATTATTCAGGTTCTTCTTGTATGTCTTTAGCCTCAGACTTAATTTGTCCAAAACACATCATCCACTTTGAGTTCTCAGCTTTCCACAACACGTTTCATCCTTTCATCCAGGATTAAAACTTTGAAATTATCTTGGAGTCCTACCCTCCTTCCATTTGTTTATGTAGTATCAGAGAATAAAGGAAGTAAGCAACAGAATTAGGTCAGAACATACTTATGTTTCAACTGCTTATCTTAGAGGGTATAAGAAGCAGTTGCATCATAATGCAAACTAAAGTTGTGACTATAAATCCATATTTCTAACAGTCTTCTTGATAATTAGAGAAACATTCTGGCCACCGTTTTGTCATCTTTGATTAGAATGTACCTGATTTTTGATCTTTATCTTGAAATAGAGATGATGAAACACTTACACTGGGGGCAGGAAAACTCTTGGCTGTGTGTACCAGCATTGTTAGCATTTACTTCAGCCTGGGTGTGGATTCTTTGTAAAGGTCATCTGAAACCATCTGCCCATTGTATCAGAGCTGGCTAAGGCAAAATCAGATAATATTTTCCATAAATGCATTTAAACATAAATGTAGTTTTAGTTCATCGCACAGCGCCTGAATACACTGAAGGCCAATGGATGTACGAAGGCACCACTGGCAAGTCCCTTGCCTTGCGGAATGCTCCTTCTTGCCGGTGAAACTTCAGGCCATGTATATAAAATGTGACCATCTGGTGTGTGGATGCAGGGAAGGTGATGGTGTCAATGTCACATTAAACATTCGTTAGTAGACTTTTTTTCTATTTCTTTGAATTTAAAAAAAAAAAATCTATGGATAGAAGTTCAAATATTTTCTTGCAACATCCCAATGAACAATCTTGAGCATCCCCTGATATATACAAACCTCACATTTTATATAGCCCATTTGAGGAGTCATTACTGAACTAGTCAGGATTCTCCATAAAGACAGAAAAAATAGGAGTTCTGTCTCCAGAGAGACAGACAGACACACACACACAGAGACAGAGGAGAGGTGAGAGAGAAAGCCTGATGGTTCAGATAAGAGTTAATGGTGCAGTCCTCAAGGCTGGAAACTCAGGTGGAATTCCTATTATGCGGGCTGAAAGTAGAATTTCTTCTCTGGGGAACCTCAATCTTTTCTCTTAAGGCCCTCAACTCGCTGGAGGAGCCCCACCCACATTATGGAAAGAAATCTGCTTTACTTAAAGTCAACAGATTGTCTATGTTAATCACATCTTTAAAATACAGTTACAGCAGCATCTAGATGATTGCTTGATTGAATAACTGCTAACCACAGCCTAGCCAAGCTGACACCTAAAATTAGCCACCACTATCTATTCCTACGCACTTGGCTGTGATGGTGACCTCTAGATAGGAAAGAGGGACCCCAAAGACAGTCAAGCCACAGAGCGGGCTGCCCCTCCTCTTCTTCCTTCCTAGCCCCACCCTAAAAACTTCAGCAAAGAAGGAACAAAGGGAGAGCAAAGGTAGGCCAACCCCTACTCTGCTCTGGATTCAGGCTGGAAATCTTTCCCTGTCCCGAGAGAAGACAGCTTTGGGTCAAATCAAAGACAAGGTTAGAAGTCAGCATGACTAAAGCTTAATTACTGAACTGAAGCTGCATTAATCACTGGAGGGGACTAGAAAGTTTTGGAACTGGACCAAGATGTCATTAAGATCCGTCAAAGTGTGAAAGGGGAATTCAACACATCAGAATGGTAACAGCGTAGGAAACTATGACCTTTTAGGGAAATGTCATGTGTTGAGAATTCAGAGGTATCTAGTTGTATGCACGTACTAAGAGGAGAGGATGAAGAAACCGTGGAGAAAAGTGGGTCAGGCTAATGGAGGGAAGCGTAGCATAGGTATAACGTAGACCTTCCAAATGGAGCTCATGGACAGGCTTGCCGAGAGCCACGGCCAACCTGGCATAGATGATTTATTGGTAAGGGTCACCAAACATCCAGAGCACAAATTTCAAAGTCAGGTACATATTGGTTTGGATCCGGACTCAGCCATGAAGTACATTGCTTAACCTCTTTAGTCCTTGGTTTCCCTCACGGAAATATGAGAATTATAATAGTACTTGCCTTTTAGGACTGATGCTCTGCTGTGCTCAGCCACTCAGTCGTGTCCAACTCCTTGCAGCTCCATGGACTGTAGGACTTTTCGACCCCTGCCAGGCTTCTCTGTCCATGGGATTTATCAGGCAAGAAAACTGGAGTGGGTTGCCATGCCCTCCTCCAGGGGATCTTCCCAACCCAGGGATCGAACCCAGGTCTCCTGCATTGCAGGCAGATTCTTTACCAGCTGAGCCAAATAAGTGTATCAAAGTGTGTCCTGCCTCTCCAGAAGCATCAGATGCTGCCAGCGGAGCTACCAAAAGGGAGAAGGGGCAGGGACAGCAGAAACTATTAAGAAAATAATAGCTAAGTTAATACATCAAAATTCATCTTTTCAAGGAAAAATAAAATATGTAGCTTCTAGAGATTTAGGATTAGGGATGAGCAGGCCTTGGTCTCTACACCTAATAAAATTACATGCATCTCCTTTTTAACTTTATGCAGTTACAACGAGAAACTGAATCTAATGTTGAACCGGTGCCAACATTTCTGCAACATTCTTTCTCTTGATGGACTTGTGTCTGGAATTTCTGGATCAGAGTGCTATCTCTGGTTTCATGAACTGAATTCAGTGTGCATGCTTATTGTGCTGTGTTTCGGTTAATTTGTTCAGTTGGTTTTTTAATGCTTTCCAATGAGTCTTTCATGAAACACAATGCCCAGGACTCCCTCTAGTCACCCAGTCCACAGCCCAGTCATGTACACTATCTGCTTATTGACTGTGGGTATCACTTTCTCTGGGTCCACATAAAATAAATCTAATCTTTCTCCCAGTCACATCCTTAAAACCTGAAGATATTTTAACCAAGATTACACCAGAGACTGAGCTCTTCACCAGGCTACTAAGGAGTTATCTGTCAGTGACTTTCAAGTGTTTTTATTTCAGCCCCCATCTCAGGACCAGTGACCATTCCCACATTTCCAGAACTTAGTAATAAAGAACAATTACAGAGGACAAAAATTTTAAAGTTAAACATTGTCAACAGCTTCATTGCTTATAGAGAAAAATGTGATCTTACGTATAAAATTTCCATCCTGCCTCTGTCTCTGTAGACATTTCTGAAAAATAGGAATGCTTATATTTCAGAATTATCATGAAATAAAGGGAGCATATCGCAATAAAGTGCTACAATGCAAGCAAATTTCTGATGGAGAATGCATACATTTTCTTTAATAAAAATATACAGGTTATTTACATTTGCATTGTAACATCACTAAACCTTGAAGTCAGATTATTAGAAAATTAGAAGCCAAAAATACTGCTGAAATAAATATATATCTTACACACTGTATGGTTAAATAAGCCACAACCAAAGAAAACAATATGAAGAAACCAAGTTAACAATAATTAAAAATCATTAACACCTAGAATAAAGCTAGAATAAAAACTGAAAGCAACAACCAGTTCAGTCACACCGTTAACAAGGGATGCTTCATGAACTTGGAGCCAGGCCATGCGATGCAGCGGTAAATTGCTGCTCAAGCCCTAGGGAGGCACTCATGTTACTTCATGTAGACCAAATCTAGTCATCGGTCAGAATTCACCTCATAAAGGAAAGGCATGCCATTTGTCCCTAAGAACCAAGAAGTCTGGCTGAGAGAGCAGTGATCATCTGGAACTTTCTGGTTCATCATCTGGTTCATCTGGTCCATCATCTGGAAGCATGCTCTGGAAAGCCTTGCATCAGCAATTAAAAGTTCACTCCGGAAATGATACACATCGCCCTGCACAACTCATCAGCCACAGCTGGTCAACAGAGTCTCACCAACCCCTCAGAAACGGTGTCATGTCAGTGCCCAGAGGCAGAAATCTGGACACATTCAGGAAATAGAGTTAGTTTTCACATCACAAGAAAGACCATTTCAGTGGACCTTGGCGGTGTGCTCTGGCACCCACAGCTGACTTGGAGTTCCAACCTATCTGACCTTGCCCTATGTCTTGTGACCTCCTTCGGTAGCCATCATGGGCAGTGATGACTTTTGTCATCCTCTTGCTTCTGTGAAGGATAAGACAGCTCACAGTTAGGGAGGGCTCACAATATGCCAGGACTCTTGCCTGGAAAATCCCATGGACGTAGGAGCCTGGCAGGCTACAGTCCATGGGGTCGCAAAGAGTAGGACACAACTGAGCAACTCCACAATACACCAGCCATCCTGCTAACCTTTCTATGCTCATTATCTCAGTCCATCCCAACAACAATTTGAGTTGCAGTTATTTTTATATTTCCAGCTAATCCCATTGCAGCTAAAAATGTGACCTAGCTGTATCAAAAGTTGGAAAGTTAGACTTCTGAGAACCAAATGGGTGGTGGTCCAAGCCAAGAGGAAGGAAAAAACCTGTCAGGAGAAAGTATTCGACAGAGAGCCACAGAGATAAAAGCAGAGGGCCAAGGATGCATCTTGAGGCACAGCCTGGGGAAAGGTGGGCAGAGGGAGGGCTGAAAGAAACTGAGGAAAATAACAGAGAGGCAGGAAGAACACTAAGAGGAGAAAAATTCAGAAGGTTGTGACCCAGTGACCAACAGTTATAAATGCTTTGAGATCAAGATTTAAGGACTAAGTAACGTGAGGACTTTAACAGGATTTTGGATTTGGAAGTGAGAGGGTCATTAGTGACCTTGGACAGAGAATTTTCTGGATCTGATGGGGATGGAAGCTGCGTTGCAGAGGGATGGGGACTGTAAAGGTCATGAGGAAACAGGCAATGTGTCTGGGCTTTCAAGAACTGTGGTAGCAGAAATGAAGACAATGCTTGGTAGTGTTGGGGAAGCTGATTAGGGGGTAGCACAGTGGTGAGGAGGAACCAGTGGTGTGGGAGAGACTGAAAGCCACGGAGGATGGGAACAAAGTCTCCGAAGACCTTAGAGTTGGGGCTCCAGCAAAGTGGGTGTGCCAGCTGTGGCTGCCTCATGCATGAAGCCGCCAGATGCGGCTCCCCAGATGAGACATGCTCACTCGTGCTTTTGCCCACTCTGGGTTGAGCTGTTTGTCTTCTCTATTGATTTTAGCTGTAACTCCAAAATCCCAAGCCATCTTTTCCTTAAGAAGGAAGAAATAAAGATGGAAAAGACATAGAAAACCTCTGAAGCCGAAGGACAGGCATCAGGAGAAATTTTTCTTCAGCTTTCAGTGAAGGACAAGGCAAGAATCAAGAGACTAGACAGTTTCATTACTATTATAGGGGACTAAAAACTCAAGCCACTCAGAGGTGAGTAAATGATTTGCTAAGCTTCAAATCCTCAGTTTGACAACGATTTTAAGAATTGTGTTCCTCTCTCCATGGACACAGTGAGGGCTCAGCAAATGCTTACTGAATGAATGAGTGATTTTGAAGACTCATGACAAGTGTGTGCCTGCCCTGTTACTCCATGAGTTTTCTGTCTCCAGACTAAGGATCAGAGTTTTTCCTTGGTTAAGTCTGCTGACTCTTCACTCACTCTCCATGTTGCTGTAGCTCTGAAATATGGATAGAGCAGGTCCTTTTTATGCTCCACGTAGTACTAACTTAAGGTCAAGGGACCAAAGATAGCACACCAACTTACCCAAGGACCTGAGGATAATGACCTGGAAAAACCTGAGTGAAAAGTGGCTCTCAGATTATCATCGGACACCGGCCCATGCCCTCCAGGAGCATCTTTGGCTGCCTCTCTGTTTCCATCTCTGGCTTTGCCACAGAGCTAGTGGGAGGTCGGAATATTCCTGCTGTGATAATTCTGATGCTCTGATAATAATAATTCCTGCTCTTCCATCTCCTCACCTAGACCCGTTTTGTTAGTTTTTTCTGCCACATAGAGAAAGCAAGCAAACATAAACAAAACAGTAACATGACAATAGTCTCTAGTTTCTAAGAAGAAACTTGATTTCATATTAACATGAGCTAAGCTCATTGCCCCAACTCTCCCTCTAGGTCTTTGCATAATCAAAAGCCTATTCAGCTGTCCCCCACCCGAAAGAGAAGCAACACCTCTCCAGCTGGTTGCCAGCTTTAGAATATGGACACCAAACAGCTCAGCAAAAAGAAAACTTATTGTTATTTCTACCAGAAGGACTACTGAGGGTGAAGGATGAGGAGTTTGCCAGACAGAGAAGGAGTAGAAGGGCATCGAAAGGAAATTGCTCAGACATGGAAGGGCCCAGTGTTCTGGGCAGGTGAGAAGCCTGGTGTGCCTGGACAAGAGGGTGAAGAGCTGGGAACTGAAGGGGAAGGACGTCAGGGCCAGCGCTGCCTTGCCACACTGAGCAATAATCGAGCTTTAGGCAAGAGCAGAGCTTTGAAAAGGGCAAGACGTGTTCTCACTTGTGTTTAGATAGTTCACTTCAGCAACAGCAAGGAGGGTAAACTCGACGGGCAACAGGCGAGAGATGAAGCGGGCAATATGCAAGCTTTCCCTGCATGGATGCACTCCCTTCCACCTGCGTCTGCATTTACGGAAATCAGTTTAGAAAGCTTCCTGTGGAGCTTGTTAAAATACGTTTTCCTAAGGCCCTGCCTACAGACTCTAATTCTGGAGGGGGTTGGGAGTTTTAGGAATTGTCATTTTAAACAAGAACCATGGGGAGTGGTTTTTGTGCAGGAGACTATTTGATACTGGTCCATATCACCCAGACCCTAACCCCCTTCCGAGAATCTCTGTTTTTGTCTGTCAAGACTTCGCCCACAACTCAAGTCTATGCCGACCTCACCCAGAGCGAGCTTTCTCTGATGCTCACTATTTACATGAGAGCCCCTTAAACTTTAATGTACGGATCTTGTTAAAATGCAGATTGCGCTGGTAACAAACTCCCAGGTGACGCTATGCTGCTAGTCCACATTTCACACTCGGAGGACTAAGGCCACCGCATCAGATGTGCTGGCTACACATTACAGTGACGATCTCTTGGTTGTTTAATGTTAGCGAGTCTTGCCTCTTAACTTGCCTGTGAAATTCCCAGAGACCGAGTCTTGAATGCTTTTGGGAACTCCTCACATCACCGAAGACGGAATATACAGCTGGTGCTTTATAAACACAAGTTGAATTGAAGAATTCAAAGCAAAATAGCAATACACTTCTAGGTTTCAGGTTGGAAATAAAGAATCAGGGTAAAACCTCAATCTTCATTCTTATTGAGCCTAACAGGCACTTCAATAAAGCCACAAATAGCCAGAAAAAGCTCGTTCACAGTGGGCGACCAATAATCTCTGCATGTCTACATTCCAATAATGCAATAATCTCTAGGTGTCCATATTAACACAATAATTTCTAGATGTCTCCGTTAGAAATGCAATATGAAGAAAGTACAGCCTTGATAACCTAGAAATGACATGTACATTCCTAAAAATTTCTCAAGCATCTTCTCAAAATATTTATCAGTCATATAACTGTAGTCTACAATCTCTAATCCCACCATTGTATAGTCAAATTATGGGTTTAGTGACATGCGATCAGGTCACAGTCTCAGAGTAACTTGGAGTGTTCTTTTTTTCTTTTAGAGTCAGGGAACTGGGTAGACTAAGTGGGAATCCCAGATTTTTTTAAGTAATTTATTTATTTCAATTGGAGGATAATTACTTTACAATATTGTGACAGTTTTTGCCATACATCAACATGAATCGGCCATAGGTGTATGAGTCCCCCCAATCCTGAACCCTCTTCCGCCTCCCTTCTTATGTGTGGCTATATACTGATTAAGTGACATACTTGCCCAAACCTGTTTTAGGGTGCCAAGTTTTTAATATTTCTATTCAGACACAAGTACAGAGTTGAACAGTAGCATTAGTGTTAGGCAAATTCGGTAAAGCCTGCTAAAGCCAAAGCAACAAGGATCCAGAAAGAATTAAAAAAAAAAAAAAATAGAAAGTGAGAGACAGCTTCTTGGCCAAAAAGAAAATGTATGGACAAGTGAGACAGAGGAGATGCATTTTCCCTATCCAAAAGGGATCTGGCATCCAATCCAAACACCAGAACACAGTTTATTGTCCCAAGTTAGGTACTAAAACCAGAGAATTTAGAGCATCAGCCAAGGCCATTTTGAATACTTCATACCAAACTATTCCCTTCCTTGGGTCTCTTTCTAAGAAGACATCTTAGACATCACAGGAGAAATGTAATAACATTGAAATGTAATAACATGCTCCACTCCTAAAGACACATATGTCAAAAGAGAAGAACTAGATTTTGTTGCAAAAAGAATTTTCATAGCTGCCTGTATTTGAAAGAAAACAATTCACGGATCTAGAAAACTCTGCCAGACATCACATATTCTAATACAACAAAATATATTTAGGCAAGATATTTTAAACCATTATCCCTAGCGAAAGGATAGTTTCATTTTAGCAACTGTTACAGGGTCGTGAGTAAATTAACCCACTATTATGTCATAAAATACCTTGCTTCATAATATCAATTTTGCTATTAGGATTTGAAACAAGAGTTTTCCTGGTGATATACATTTTTATATGACATTAAGGTCATTTGTGCATATTATAAAGTAACCAGAACTGTGATAATTGTTCTTTTGTGCAAACATTTCAAGTAATCCTTCCAGCAGAACATTAAAAGATTATAACATGTGTGTGTGAGTTTGTGTGAGTAAGAGGGGGCTAGTTCACTAAGGAGGCTAAGCCCATGAGGTTAGCCTGAGAATCTCAGGAGTTTGTCATTTGTCATGAATGGGCGTGTCTTTGAAAACACAGTGGATGGAAGGTGGAGGACAGCAGGCAAAGCAAACCTTGGATGAGATAAAATCTTTTTTCCTGCTTCTTATGTTAGAAGTCCGAACGGATAGCATAGAAATCAATATGTATCCATTACTTCAAGAAAGAGGCTTCCTTTGGAAAACCCAGAGATGTCTTCCAGGTATCTGGCTGCATTTCCATGAGCATGAAAGAGAATGGGGGGACGATCAAGTCCCTCGTAACAACCCCACACTTAATCCCTGCTGATGCAATGGAAGCAGAAGGCAAACAATTTTTTTCACCAATATTGTTAGCAAATTGTAATGTATTCATAGCCACAAGCCAAAGGGTGTGCATAGGCAAAGTCATTTGAAGTGAATATTGTTTTCCATCTAATCCAGAAAACTTGAAGAGGTGACATAACCAACATTACTTTTTAATGGAGAAATGAGAGCTATAGCGAGACCTTTGGGATGAGGAGCAGTTAGAGAAAGAGGACTTTCTTGGTAGATCTAGTCTATGCCTCTAATCAGTCGAGCAGATTGAGTCACACGCACTGCAGAACAGAAGCCAACCTCGTCTACGGCACTGTGGATGAGTACGGTCTGCCCTGGACTGAATGTTTTTAGGGCATTAGAAGGCTCCCATCCATCCTAATCAACTTCGTGTAGACACGATTCAACATCCGGTGTTGGCTCCGATCAGCTCAAGTGTCAGTCACTGAGCGGTTTCTTGCCCACAGCCCTCTGTCCTCATTTCCTCGTGGCGGAATGTACACGGTTCTCTCGGGACAATCCCTTTCGCCTGCGCTCCAGCCCTGACAGGCTTGCCCGGCTGTGGCACTAACCATATGGCCAGGCCCATCTCCACCCTCTCTCTTAATAATTCTACCTCCCTTCCTGTTCAGCTCAGACTACTTTCATGGAGGGCATTTTATTTAGAGACTCTCCCCTGAATGACCCTATGTTCTCACAAATGCAGCCTTGATTCCAAGTAGATGAGAGCCCCTTGGCACCCACATACTCACTGGGATGTATGGTTTGCTGATCACAGTTTATGGAGTTTATTTCCAAAGGGAATTAATTCAAAACTTATATAAATACTCTTGTCTTTAATGCCCCAGCTTAAATTCCATTCCATTAATTCCTTACATTGTGACATATGTCTGCTCTGTACTTCTAATTGTCCTCATTGTCTAATTGTTATTGATCTTGAGGCTGACATATGTTAGAATAAATTGGGTCTTTTCTCAATATCTTTTTTTAATGAATTTTAAATACAATTTTTTAAGCTTTCCTTTTACTTGATATTACCCTAACAGAAATACAAACATTCATTACACTGTTGGGGGAAATTGAAGACTACAAAAGGCTCCAGAAAGTCTTGAAATAAAATAATTTTTAATGTTATCTACCACCCATCCCCCCAAATTTCCCAAACTTATTTTTTTTAATAGATCTTCTTTTAATCCAATGCTTATTGACTTAGCCCATTCAGGAGGCTATAATAAAGTACCTCACAGCAAGTAGCTTACAAAAATCGGAAATTTATTTCTCACAGTTTTAGAGGCTGCAAAGTCCAAGGTCAGGGTGCCAGCACGGTGCCACTGTAGCGAGGGCCTCCTTCCTGGTTCATGGCTGGCACCTTTTCACTGTGTCTCGTCAGGGTGGAAGGTGCCAGCAAGCTCTCTGGGGGTCTGTTCAATAAGAGCACTAACCCCATTCATGAGAGCTCTGCCTTCACCATCTATGTAGCTCTTAAAGGCCCCACCTCCTAATGCCACCACAGGGAGTGTTAAGATTTTGTGTATGAATTTGGAGGGACACAAACATCCAATACTTTGGCCAACTGATACAAAGAACTAACTCATTTGTGAAGGCCCTGAGGCTGGGAAAGATTGAGGGCAGGAGGAGAAGGGGACGACGGAGGATGAGATGGTTGGATGGCATCACCGAATCCATGGACATGAGTTTGGATAAACTGCAGGAGTTGCTGATGGACAAGGGAGGTCTGGCGTGCTGTGGTTCATGGGGTCACAAAGAGTCGGACACAATTAAGCAATTGAACTGAACTGAACTGAAACATTCAGAATACAGCACCTATTAAATGCACTGCTCTAGGAGAAAAAGAGAAAGAAACCATTTCCAGTCCCTTGCAGTAGAAGAAAAACTTCTCCTTCTCTGCTGGGCTCTGAACTCACTGTTTCCAGGATGGTCTGGTCCAGGCTAGCAGCCCGCTGACCTTATGCAGCTGTGGAGGATGTAAGTACCAGCTGAAAAAAACCAAACCCCAGGCACCTCAGCTTCATTCTGGGGACCTCGCTTCTGGAGAGCAGAGTGTGCCTGAACTGCCACACAGGTGACGCATGTCAAAAGTGAAAGTGAAGTCGCTCAGTCGCGTCCGACTCTGCGACCCCATGGACTGTAGCCCACCAGGCTCCTCCTTCCCAACCCAGGGATCGAACCCGGGTTTCCCACATTGCAGGCAGACGCTTTCCCATCTGAGCCACCAGGGAAGCTCATGTCAACTGACTGGCGGCACCATGAGAGGAAAAGATGACCAACCCTCTCTGTGTCTCCCTTGCACTTCCCACTTCCTGCACACTCTCTCTAGAATTTCAAGTATTTTATTCGGATTATAACTATTGTTTTAGGTTAGGCTCAACCTATGGCTGGAGTAATAAGCAAATCAGTTGTTTGAGAACAGCCCCTTGGTCACTGGGTTACTGCCCAGTGGCCTTTTTTCAGGTCTAACGCTTCCCAGGTAGCGCAATGGTAAAAAATGGTGAATGGTACCGCCTGTCCATGAAGGAAACACAGGTTCGATCTGTGGGTCAGGAAGACTCCCTGGAATAGGAAATGGCAACCCATTCCAGTATTCTTGCCTGGAGAATCCCCATGGACAGGGGAGCCTGGCAGGGTACAGTCCATGGGGTCGCAAAAGAGTTGAACGCAACTGAAAAGGTCAACAACAAAGCAGGCCAAGCTCTTTGTCATCTCGGAGGCGTCACGTATCCAGTCCCCTCGGCCTGAAACACGTCTCTTTGTGCTTCCCGTGGCCTTTCTCCCAGCTTAGATGTCAGGGCTACTAAGAGGCTTTTCTTGGCCATCCCACGCTTTCTTGTGATTCCCTGCATCCTGCTCTTTTCCTTCGCAGCACTATTCCAGCTTGTAATTCTATGTTGATTTGTCTTCCTGTCCATTGCCTGTCTCTCCCTTTCAACTCTAAGCTCCACGGGGCAAGGGCCACATGCTCTGTTATCCATCAATCTGTCCCTAGCCTTGCATAGTACTGCATGCAAAGGTGAGGTACTTTTAAAAATAACAGTTGAACAAATGAATGAAAAGTCCAACTCTAGGAGTGCCATTTCTCATGCTTGCTTTGGCCTCAAAGAGCCTGTACACTCGCCAGTTCATCAGAGAAGCCCCTCTTCTGCCGTCCCCAGCTAGAAACACATTCTCTAGGCTACCTCCCAGCAGGGAATAAAACTAATTTGGGGTGAAATAAATTAATTAATCTTTGCAGCCAGCTTATCACTTTGGTGTTTATTACATAATGAATACTGGCTAAACACACAGGCTGAGAATTCTCCGTGATCTACTTTTTTTAAAAATCCAGAAATGGCCCACGTCATTCCATGCCACTTCCTTTGTGTACAAGTCACTTATATACAATCCATGTAGCACACAGCTGTGCAAAAGCAAGAAGGAACAGATAAAAATTACAGACTCCTTTTCTGGACAAGGTATTAGACGTGGTGACTTGTCTTTATCATCACATTTAATTCTCACAACAACTTCATAGGTGGGTAATATCCCATCTTATGGATGGAAAAACTGAGGCTCATCAAAAGAAAATATCCATAAACAGAAAGAGCTTGGGTTCTTTCTGCTACAGCACAGTATGAGAAAGAGAATGGACAAGGGCACATCAAAGACTTTGTGGGAGAAACGACAAAAACAAAGTCTTCCTCTGGGCTCAGTTCCCCTGGACATTATTCTGGGAGATAAAGAAAGCAAGGTCTTTTTGATCAGGTTCAACTCAGACTTAATAAATCACATTTATGTGATTCTAAGAAGTTTTTTTCATAGTTTCATACATGAAATTAAGATGAGCTTTGCAAGCAGTTCTGTGTGTTAGTGTTTCTTTTTCTCCCCCAAATTTAAGATGTTACAATCAAGGGTGACTTGGAATCAGAATGTGGTTTAATGTTTCCTCTTAGGGTGCTGGGTAAAAGAGACCTACAAATGTTTTCCATCTGCTCCTAATAATATTTAAAATAAAATTGACATCAACAAGGCATTTACTTACATACCCAGATATTACATTGAGTGGTTTTTTTAATCATCTTATTAATCATCAAAATAATACTACAGAGTGGGTACTGACATTAGTCCTTATTTTAGGAACAATGAAACTGTGCTGCTGTGCTTGGTCGCTCAGTCGTGTCCAACTCTGTGACCCCGTAGGCTGTAGCCCACCAGACTCCTCGGTCTATAGGGATTCTCCAGGCAAGAATACTGGAATGGGGTGCCATGGCCTCCTCCAAGGAATCTTTCCAACACAGGTATTGAACCCAGATCTCCCATATTGCAGGCGGATTCTTTACTGTCTGAGCCACCAGGGAAGCCCAAGAATACTGGAGTGGGTAGCCTATCCCTTCTCCAGGGGATCTTCCCGAACCAGGAAAGATGTATAAAATGTCTTTTATATATCTTACATATTTCAATATATAAGATAGATAATAAGATATATAAGATAGATCTTAATATATATTAAGATAGAAAATATTTTATATACTCCTGGTTTGACCCAGGAATCGAACCAGACTCTCCTGCATTGCAGGCAGATTCTTTACCAGCTGAGCAACCAGGGAAACCCAAAACTGACATGGGGAGAGGTTAGTTAACAAGCCCCACACAAGTCACACAGGTATTAAATGACAAAGCTAGGATCCAAACGCAGGGCCCGCCCAAGCCCTGAGAGAGTGGTTTTAATCCAAATAGCACACCACTCCCTGGCCTAGCAACTCCGAGTCCCAGGCCTCCCACATCCACAGCAGAACCCAGGACAATGGTGGCTGTGTTTCTAACAAGCCGTCCTTAGGTGGGCAGCACTGTGGTCCCTAATCCTCGATGCCAAGTCTGCTGCCAGCTCCAGCGTTGCCGGCAAACTGCATGGCAGAGGCGGTCAGGTGTCACTGCATAAAACCCCAGCAGCACCAGGCAATATGGCATCTGAGGCCGGCACAGACCCAGCTCCTGTGGCATCGGTCTTCCCCAGAGTCTGGCTGAAAGCAGCTGACCACGCAGCCCACTTCGCTATCTACTGTCGCTGAGGTCCGCGGGGCTCACACACCACCTGATTTACTAAGGGAGGCTCTGTACTGTCATTTTTCACTCCAACATGGGATCCTCTAACAGGTACTCCTTTGACCCTCATTTCACTCTTCACAAATTCCACAGGCCTGAAGTGCCTTGGAGCTGCTATCGATTTCTCCTCCCTGGCAGACAGGGAGGCAGGGGAGGGCAGACAGTGCTTAAGGACGCGGGCTCTGGAATTAGGCTGCTGGCTTGGAAGCCCTGGTTCTGCTACTTGGCAGCTGGTGATGCAGATGACCAGCTCCTCTTTTTCCCCACCTGTAAAATGTTGGCTAAAATGGGGTCCTCCCTATTATCAATATCACCAGTTCTCACACAGGACTATTATGAAGAACTGATGAGATGATGGGTGTGATGTGCTCTGTACAATGCCAGGTGGGAATCAATACTAGGTATTACAGATAGATACTACTGGTGAACCAGGTAGCCATTCTACTCCATGTATCAGGTTCTATAGTCTCCACTCACGCATGCAATTGTCCTTATAAAGTCCTAAATTAAAAGAACCCATTCAGATTTTCAGGAGGGAGAGCTGAACCAGATTACAACCCAAAAGACATTTAGAATCACTTTTTTGGAGCCCCGATTGGGTTGACCAAGTAGGTGACCCACCTTGTAGAATAGGTCTTCTTCCCAGTTGATGGGCTATGCCAACTCTAAACTGCTGAATGATGTGTATTTGGTATTTATCTAAAGCAGGGATCACAAATTAATGAGCAAGCTTGCAGTGATGCAAATGGGTCAAGTATAAGAACAACAGAAAACAGTATAGTACAGGGGAAAGCAATAGAGTGCGAGACAGACAATAAAGAGGCTGTCAAGATGAGCGGCAAGTGAACTAATTCTGAGAGCCAAGAGACGGCGTACAGCGTCTTACCCAGGAACACCTAGAACTGGGAGCCCAGCCTCTGTCTAAGGAGCTGGTGCTCACACAGCCCCAACAAATTATTGTCCTCGGAAACACAGGTCCTCTGTCACCAGAATTTCTCATTTTTCAACAAAAACAAAAAAATAAAATCTAGACTTTCATATGAAACCTCCTGATTTATCAAGATCAGCAATGAAATTCAAATTATTTTTAAAACTCTCTATAGGCCAAACAAACTAGGTAATATCTGCATACTCTGGTTTCCACACATGACAACAGTCCCAGGCAACTTCCGATCTGAGGTGTGGAGGAGGATTAAATCACATGCATATGAATCAATCACCAAGGGTGCCCTATGTGGCCAGTCAGCATGTAAAACATTTTACATGTGCTGTGTCATTTAATTCTCACAATAACCCTATGAGTTAGGGACTACTAGTTCTCAAGTAAAAAAAAAAAAAAAAAATGAGGCTTGGAGAAATTTCCATTTTAATGACGGAAAGTCAAAGCTTAGCAAAAGTCAAGTGATTTGCCTGAGATCATGCAACTAATGAAACTGAAAAAACGCTTACTCCTTGGAAGGAAAGTTATGACCAACCTAGACAGCATATTAAAAAGCAGAGATGTTACTTTGCCAACAAACATCTGTCTAGTCAAGGCTATGGTTTTCTCAGTAATCATGTATAGATGTGAGATTTGGACTATAAAGAAAGCTGAGCACCAATGAATTGATGTTTTTAAACTGTGGTGTGTGAGAAGACTCTTGAGAGTTCCTTGGACTACAAGGAGATTCAACCAGTCCATCCTAAAGGAGATCCTGAATGTTCATTGGAAGGACTGATGCTGAAGCTGAAACTCCAATACTTTGGCCACTTGATGCGAAGAACTGACTCATTTGAAAAGACCCTAATGCTGAGAAAGGTTGAAAGCAAGAGGAGAAGGGGACAACAGAGGATGAGATGGTTGGATGGCATCACTGACTCAATAGACACGCATTTGAGCAACCTCCAGAAGTTGGTGATGGACAGGGAGGCCTGGCATGCTGCAGTCCATGGGGTCGCAAAGAGTCGGACACAACTGAGTGACTGAACTGAACTGAACTGATGCAGCTAATAAGTAGGAGGGCTGGCATCTGAGCCTAGGCAACCTGACTCCAGAAGCCAAGCATTTCCATTCGGTGGATGCATTGAGTGAAGGAAACAGAAAGTGTCTTTTCAGTTTGGAGCAGGTACAGAAGAAGCAGTTTTAATTATCAAACCATGCGGTATGGTACTCAGATGGAGGGCTGCTCCTGCTGCTAAGTCTCTTTAGTCGTGTCCGACTCTGTGCGACCTCGTAGATGGCAGCCCACCAGGCTCCTCTGTCCACAGGATTCTCCAGGCAAGAATACTGCCATGCCCTCCTGCTTGATACCCAGGAGCCAAAGTCTTGGATGTCCCTGGGGGTAGGCAGACAATTTAGAAGGCACCTCAGGAGACACTGCGTTTACCTCACTCCCCAAGCACACTGTCCATTTCCTTTTGACCAGCCTCCTCAGTCAGGGTTTGGGCTCTGCATTATTTCACCCACACCCAGGCTGAAAACCAATCCCTAACATGGGGAATGTGAAGTCCCCTCAAAAACTTGCAAATGCTTTAAACATGGGCATGTTTCTTCCATGAGGGGAGATTCCCTAGTTGAAGGGCAAATAAGGAATAATTAGTAACAATTATTTCTAAAAGTCTCCCCTTTCACAGGAAGGAAAGCTATACCAGACCCTGCTAACAGAGGAAGTGGTCCCAGATACTGTTCTTTTGGTTAGAAAAAAAGAAAAAGAAGACTAAGTATAAAATTGTGCTTCAAAACCCTTGATTTACCTCTTTTAACTTAACACTTGAGTTAAGCAGGAGGCTGCAGGAGACCATGTTATTACTAAATTAGGCTTTTCTTTTCCTTTGATGCCCCTGATGCGGTTTGCTTGCATATATTGGGGTATTTAGTAAATGAACCCTGGGCCCCGGTTATTTATTTATTTACCAATTTCCCTGGCATTATCAAAAGCGAGGAGCAGCTGTGATTTCCCCCAGTTCAAGCATGCAGCTGAATGTTTAAGAGGCCTGGCTTGCCCAGGCTCCTGCACGGCTGTAGAATTATAGTCACTAATGCAGGGAAACAGGAGATAAGAGGCCGAGCACAGCCTGGGCTTCCAGCTGTGGGAGGGGGTGTTCTCTGAAACCTTTGGGCTTGTCATAGATGAGTTACGGATAAGCCAAATGGAAAAGCCAATGGATTCTGGCCTTTTGGAGACTTGGAACCCATTAAGCATCTCCTTGGTAAGTCAGGAGGAAGAACAAAAAGGGATTCCCACCCCCACCCCCAACTCCCCCACCGCCGGTTCCATGCCTTCTGATTCAGATGACGTGACCTGAAATGAGTTCCTCAGAACTGGCCCAGGGCTGGTATCCAGGAGGGGGATGCTAGGATAGGCATGCTGGATGTTCAAAAATGGACATACTCATCCCGAGAGATTCCTTGAATTAGGAATCTGGGGGAGGCTTAACTGGATGCTCTATCTCAGGGTCTTTCACTCACATGCTTCAATCCAGGTGCCATCAGGGTTGCAGGCATTTCAAGGCTCAACTGGATGAGCATCTGCCTCCAAGCTCATGTGATGGGCAAGAATCAGTCTCTCCAGGACCTTGGAAGGAGACTTCAACTCCTCCCTAGCTGCTGGCCAAAGGTCACTCTTAGTCCCTTGCCACGTAGGTCTCTCCATGGGCAGCTCACATCATGGCAGCTAGCTTCTTCAGAGAGATGGGGACAGGGGCAGGAAAGGAAGAGTAGAGGGAGATGGATCATTTAACCCAAACCCCATCCACTAGGGAACAAATGAATTGCTATCCATTATACAGACACCAAATGGTGTCTCCTACAGATTATATCCAACTCATAAATGAATCAGATCCCAGATACAATTGTTAAAAAATAAAAAGCTTTTTAACCTATCCTGAAAATAGTCACTTTTTCATCAGGCCAGGGGCATGAGAGTATTGGGACATTTTTACTTAGAGCAGACAAGGAGCCACCATCAAAGCTAATAACGGAGAAACAGAAGGCCACTTTCAGGAACACATTTGTTTCCGCTGCAAAGAGCTTTCCGCGGAACTTCTTATCCCCTGTTATTCCACCCTTACCCCCCTTCTCTCTCACCAGCAGAACCTAAGCACACATTATCCCCACTTCATGCACTGCCCCCTGCCATCCTAGGGAGCGAGAAATTGGAAATGAAACACACGATATGCAGATTGGTTTTAATCACCTGGAACAGATGGTGCAGAAAGTGGCAGGTAAGCGCAGTTTCGAATTTCCTTTGGATGTTTCTTAAAATGTAGAAACAACAAAGAAATTAAATGGACTGTCAAATGTCAGTGTCAGCTCTGGCTTTGAACAGCCAGGCTTCACCATGTCTATACATAACCCGACTACTATCTAAATCTATTTCCTACTTCTCCATTAATTAACTAACGTTTGGTGAGCTAAATGCAAGAAGATACACAGAGAAACAAAGCAGGCAGGCTTTACTCCTTGGCTCTGGGAGAATGGAAGGGAGCCCAGTAAATGCATGTGGGCCCAGCTCACCTGAGCTCTGCACTAGAACAGGTAATTGCAATAAATCATCCCTTGCCCTGTGATCCCAGCCTAGTGAAGATTAATGGCAGTAGACACTAAAGCTGCCAACTTGGAAGATTTCCGTGGTGGTGGAGAGGAGGCTATGCGTGAGGAATGTGTGATAAAATGCTACGCTGGGACCGTAATGAACGGGCTGGATGGGAGCCGAGGTCCTCCTCTGTAATGCAGAGACATTAAGACCTGTCTGATTGTGATGACAGGCAGGTATTTGACTGAGCGCGCTGGCAGCCATAAAAAAAAAAAATAGCTAAAAGCTAATGTCAAGATGTGATGTAGTCCTGCCACCTGCCATCAGGAGCCATTATGGCTCTGACCACTTGCTCGTAGGGAGTGCAGAGGAAACAATGTTGTATCTGACTGTGAGGGATCGGCTACGTTTGATCTGTGGCCCTGATGGCATTACTGGCCCCAGTGTCACCCTAGTGATGAAGCCACTGGCAACTCTCCCCCAGGGGGTCTGGGGGCTGACTTGCTTTCACTCCTTCCAGTTAGGAGGAAGCCGATGACGGGGAGGAAAGGATGGTCTGAAGACATTGACTGCATGCTGTTTACACAAAGGAAAGACCATCTGGACACAACTAAAGATGTGGCCATCAGCCCAGGAGCTCCTTCAGAAGTGAGAGTCTCAAGAAAGCCGAGACGCCTGCAGCGATCAAGCCAGATGCTCTTCAGCAGGTTGTGTGCTTGCGGACCTGAAAGCAGACCTCCTGTGGGGACGGCAAGGTGCTCTGGGGCATGAAAAGAAGGACTGTCCCCACACAAGCTTTGAGCCTTGGGGTGCTGAGGAGGAGCTAAGAGAAGGGGGCGATCGCTGTGCTGGAAGGGCCTCTCTTAGTTTATCCAGTTCAGTTAGTTCAGTCACTCAGTCGTGTCCAACTCTTTGTGACCCCATGGACTGCAGCATGCCAGGCTTCCCTGTCTTTTACTGTCTCCCAGCATTGCTTAAACTCATGTCCATCGAGTCGGTGATGCCATCCAACCATCTCATCCTCTGTTGTCCCCTTCTCCTCCTGCCCTCAATCTTTCCCAGAATCAGAGTCTTTTCCAATGAGTCAGTTCTTCGCATCAGGCAGCCTAAGTATTGGAGTTTCAGCTTCAGCATCAGTCCTTCTAATGAACATTCAGGACTGATCCCCTTTAGGATGGACTGGTTGGATCTCCTTGCAGTCCAAGGGACTCTCAAGAGTCTTCTCCAACACCACAGTCCAAAAGCATCAATTCTTCGGCACTCAGCTTTCTTTATAGTCCAACTCTCACATCCATACATGACCAATGGAAAAACCATAGCCTTGACTAGACAAATGTTTGTTAGCAAAGTAATGTCTCTGCTTTTTAATATGCTGTCTAGATTGTCTTCGTTTGTTAGGTCTGCCAAAACAAAGAACCACAAACCATTTGTTTCAGCAACAGAAATTTACTGTCTCAATTCTGGACGCTGGAGATCTGAAGTCAAGGTGTCAGCAGGTTGCCTCTTTTGAGGGCTCTGAGGGGAAGATCTGTTCCAGGCCTGTCTTCTCAGCCGGCAGGTGGCCATCTCAATGTGTATATGGCATTCTGCTAGTATTTGAATCTACCTCCCGTTCCCCCTTTTTAGAAGGACATCAGTCTTATTGAATTACAGCGCACCCTAATGACCTCTTCCTTTTTTTATGACCTCTTCTTAATAAACATTGTCGCATAAAATCAGCTCAAGTTTTCTTTACGATTATACTGCGAGGTGGTTAATATTATTCTCAATTTGAAGATACAGTTGAAGCTCAGAAGGGTTATGGATCTTGACCAGGGGTGGTCCTTGACATGTAATTTGTGCAGTCACACAGGGCCAAGCACTTAAAGGGACCTGATGCTACTACCTTAAAATTCTTGTTTTGAAAAAAATAGCTGATTCTCCACTGGACCCCACAAATTATACTGCTGGTCTTGACCAGTGTCCTGTAGGTCTCAGGGGAGTGAAATCAGGATTCAGAACCAAGTGAGCTTGATGTCAGTACACTCCACAATTCTGCTTTTATTTCACTGGGTTATATCTTCTTACCAGCATCCATTCCCAAAAATGTCTTAACAATGACCGTGTGACTATATATATGAAATAATATGAGAATCAAGTTATAAGAATAATGACAAATCACATTTTTCACAAGTGACCGTAACAACATCACCCACTCCACACGCTCTTCTGCAGTGTGATCTTGACACTCCCCCACCACAGAGTGAAATGTAATGTCCCTCCCCTTAAACTTATGCTGGCCTGGCTGATTTGCCTTTGACCGATGCCATGCAGCCAAAGTGACACCCTGGGGCTTGGGAAATAAGATCACAAGGAGACTGGCAGCTACTGGAATGCTAGCTCAAGGGATCCTTCTTGGGGGAACCGAATTTCCAAGCTGTGAGAAGCCCAAGCCACATGGCAATGCGCTTAGAACATGTGCAGACGCTTCAGTCCACAATCCAACCTACGTTCCTAGCCAACAGCCACTATCACGCCAGCCGTGTGGTGAGTCAGCCCGATCAGGCCTTCAGACAGGAGAAAGTGAAGCCGCCAACTGAGCCCCATCAACCCACAGAACTTTGAGAAAAAAGTAATAAATTACCCTGAACCACTATGTTTAGAGATGATTGGCACATAATACTAGATAACCAGGACAAGTATGAAGACACTCAAACAAATGATTGATTCCTGATTTGCTGTTCTTCTCTTTTTTCACTGGACTTTGTTCTACTGACTCAGAGCAATCAGTCTGTATATAATAGGTCACTTGATTGAGCAATAGGAGGAGTTATTTTAACTCCTTCAGGTCATTAAGTTTCTGTGTAGATGTTATTAAGTTAATACTGGATAAATATGTTCACTAATAACTTGCCACTGGAAAGAGCTGAGATCTTCTAAAGGCTCCTGACATTGTCTTCAAGTGACACTGGCTGGGAAGACCATGTCCCACCAGTAAACCCAAGTTCTGGTTCCCAAAATTAATTTACCAACATCACTCATCTAAGAGCTGATCCCCACAGATTCAATCCTCTAGACTCCCTCTAAGAATTAAGATGGCTCTTCAAAGACTATTTGGTCTACAAAGAGGCAATGATGTACTTGTCCACACAATTATTTACATACATCTGCCCATCCTAGGAAGCTATTTTCAGAGAGAAGCTAACAGCAGAAATCTGACCAATCAATGATATCATGCAATCAATTATTAGGCATAAATATGATTTTTCTTCTTCTCTTTTGGAATCATTGCTTAGCCAGTAAGCAATAAATCTGCAACAGCTTGTTCCTATCTATTCTCCTAATTCTATAACTTGCCGTTTGTCCCCCACACCACAGGCATACTCATACACACAAAAGCAGTGTGTGAGTGGTACCTGAGATGGTGTCAGAATCTCAGAAGCATGTACTGAATAAATTAGAAAAACATAAGAAATCACTGGTGCTTCAAAAAGGAAAAGCTCTCAGAAAATAATCTGATCTTCTACCAAAAAAGTTTACATAAGGTACCATAAAACACACACACACACACACAATCTGTTAATTCTGGTAAGTTTTATCAACTCTCCTAAATCCTATGTCTGCCTATCCTGTTTCTCTCAATTATCAAAAGTTATACACTGGCCTTTTAGTAGAGTATGCTGTGTTTTGGTAGAATGTCTTGAGAGGTTAAGTTATGTTTAGTGTTGGGAAAATCATTAGAACTTATCATTCTAGTCTGACTTCCTTCCCAATGTAGCCACCTATGCAAAATATTTCATTCAGAGGCTGTCCAGCCTGTACCAGCCTAAATTATTTTTATATCACACACTCTCCTTGCTTCTCTCTGTCTGTCTCTTTCTCTGTCTCTGTCTCTGTCTCTCTTTCACACACACACACTTCACCAAAAAAAGCTTTCAATGCATTTTCTGTACATTTCCAGTCTCTTACTGTCGATGGACATTTGTGTCTGGAGTTAGGGCCATCCACCGTGAATTCACAAACAGCTTACAAGTTCTCCAAATCAGCAACTACCAGATCTGTTACAGAAATTCTACCAGACATGATTTCTGGAGAACAGCCAAGAGGGCTGAGAATCTGTTGTGAGTTAGCCAGACTGTTTCCACTGGGCACATCTGACTCTGCTAACAGTTAAGATCATGTATCTCCCTAAACCAGAGCCTGTGACTTGCCAGCAGGGATAAAGAGGGCAGCACAAACCCTGAGCCTGGGCCCGAGGGTTCTGGTTTCTAAACAGAATCAAATCATGGCCTTGGACTTTCCTTCTTCCTAAGGGATAAATATGATTCAGGCTGAAGCAGCTGAGAAACATGGAAATCATTAGCAGGCTAAGCCGTACATAACAATCAAAGTATTAAGAATCCCCAGTAAATAAAATGACCAGCATTTCTGATCTCCCAAGGTCCCCAAACTGGGAAACATGGCCAAGAGGACTTGAAGTCATCCCTGGATCCAGGCCTCCTTCCCCTAGATGAGTGATTTCTCCACCACTAAAAGCTGGCTCCTCCCGTCCCGCTGCTTTCTGAAGCACCACTTCCTGGGTCTTGCCTTCCCTGATGTCTTGGATTCCACACACAGTTTACTTTCAGGGAATGAGAATGATCTTGTAGTCTGGGCCTTCCATGAAATCTCTGTGTTTAATGGAGGTGGAGGAGGAGAGGAAGGCCACTGCTTTCCTACTGCCTTCTGTTCGTCTCTGACCATGTTGCTTCACAATGCCACTTCTACACTAGTAGGGCTGGATATATCCATCCCGCCTTCCAACTCATTGATTAACATCAAAATGACTTATCAGTCCACCAACCCATAAGGATGGTCTACTCTTCTCAATGGGGGCGGTACCACTCCTCCCCCAAGGGTGATCTTCACAAATGTTTAGGGACATCTCAGTGATTGCCACAATGGCTGGAGCATTTTATGGGTGGGACCTGAGATGCCAGACATCCTCCAAAGCACAGGAGAGTTCCTGTGAAGCAAACCTTCCCACCCAAAATGTCCGTTGTTCTCCGCTGAGAAACACTGATAGAGCTAACTAGCTAAAGCAGAATCATTCATGCTCTCCACTACACCTCCCTCAGACCCGGAGGCGGGATGGAGTGGAGAGAGCAGCGGAATCCAGGTCAAAGACGAAGGTTACGCACACAGGTCCCCTGGTGACAAGTGGACTAGGACAAAACCCACAGCATTCCTGAGCCTTTTCATCATAAAATCAGGACAAAACAGAGTGAAGTGAAAGTCACTCATTCGTGCCTGACTCTTTGCAACCTCATGGACTATACAGTCCATAGAATTCTCCAGGCCAGAATACTGGAGTGGGTAGCCTTTCCCTTCTCCAGGGGATCTTCCCAACCCAGGGATTGAGGTCAGATTCTTTACCAGCTGAGCCACAAGGGAAGCCCTGTGAATGTAAGAATTCAATGAGAATGTGCATAAAATTGTTGAGAGTCGAAACGCAGAGGAATTCATTCATCAGCTCTCCAAAGAAGGAAAAATAAAGAGAGAGAATAGACACTGCCTCATGGAAAGGTATAAGAAGAGGTCTCCCGGTAGGGGCTCAGGTATAGATTTCTGATAGATTTGGGAAATGTGTGACACAGGTGTCTGGGGCTGAAGAGCAGCAGAAGGGGAAAGTGAGTTTGAGAGCCAACTGCCAGCAGGCTACTAGCAGAATATTTTAACTGTGCAAAGTGACCTCAAAACTGTCAGGAGAAGTAGTAGAAAAACATGGTGTTGTGAGGTTAGATGTCTTGTTGGAACCTTGCGGGGGTGGATTTTGCATCAAGTTGGCTCAGAAGTAGAACCTGTATTGAGGCAGGAAAATAAAGCTAAGGATCAGAAGCGATATTCACCAGGATGTGGAGCTGGTGATTCTAATCCAGTTTATCTGAATTTCAAATGTATAGAGACATGGCTGGTCACAGCAGGATCAAGTAGGTACTGAAACAAATGTTTTAAAATTTTAACTAAATCTCAATTCTCCCATCTCCTACTGTATTCTGCCATAGAGCCTCAAACTGATAACTGACCAGTATTTATTGAGATCTGAACTATGTCTGTCCATCTAGCAGTGACTATAAAGAAGCTGGACATGCAATCATGCGCTCAGGGATATAGGTATCTAGAATAGGTTTGGGGGTCAAAAACCCTAATATGCAATCCAGGTCTATCATTTTCGGGCAGGTCATTTTAACACCTGAGTCCCCACATCCTCATCTATAAAATGGCAACAAATATAATACCCATGTCAGAGGAATGGGGTTGGAAGGATGTGAGACAATCTACATAAATGCACGTTATTGTTCATGGTACTTAGTAGGGCACGTGACTCAATGTGTCCGCTAATGTAAAAGGAACTAAAGTCGGTCAGAACTTCCATGTGCTGGTCTTTCTGGGTTATCACAGTTGTACACTGCAGTCACCCATGATGGAATTAAGTCAAAAGAGATCATGAGACATGAAAGCCTGATTTTGTACGCCCATTGATCCCTCAATTCTTTTACTGCAATCCTAACACAGCAGTTTTGGGAAACAGGGAACAGGGTCCCATTAAAAGAATTTTTGTGAACGTATAAATTTACAGAACCGCATTACTCTCAAACCAGTGAAAACAGATGCCTCCCAGAGAGTAAAGCAAACTTAGTGTTTCCAAAATCCTGCCAGTGTCTGGCATAGCAGGGGTACTGCACTCATGTTCGCAGGAGGAATATTCTAAATGGATACTCTAGTGATTGAGATATTTGATGCCAGTGAACCTGCTTCCCAATGTTTATATGCTGAAGTGCTTCCTCTCTATTTTAAAGTGAGTATGACAGAAATCTGGATAAGATGAGCTGACAATTTGTGGGGCTAAAATTTGTGGCAATATGAACTTACAAGGCTCCTCCTTCCTCTAATGGATGGGATTGCACCATTACACATGAATCCAGCCATTAAATTATTTCATGTAAACCTAGAAGCATTGTGTTTGCATGATGAGAATAAAAAAAACTCAAGAGAAGATTCACCATCTAAACAAATAGTGTTATCTCAACCCATGTACACATACCTGCAGGCTTCTTCAGTGGCGTTGTCTTAATGAGAAATTGATTTTGGGAAGATAACTGGTATCCTATAAAGAAGGTGCTAAACCATCTCCCATGTTGCATCATCAGGCAACATCTTTGGATCACAAACTCCATGAGGGTAGCTATACATTGTGTCCATCTTATTCATCACTATGTCCTCAGCAGCCAGCATAATATAGAAGGTGTACAATAAATATTTTTAGAATAAATGCTCCCTGAACTCCAACTGAATTATTTTGAACAGCATCTAGATTGGCACCCTGGACAAGGACGTGGCCTCCTCACTAGGTTTCAAAGTGTCCAGTGCTTCAGCCTTAGAGAAAAGAAGAACAACAACTGTTTTGAAACTCCACCGGCAAGAACCCTTGACATCTTTGGAAGATGAAAAGGAAGGTGCCAAGCCATGAAAAGTAGCAAGAGGGCCAGATAGCCATTCATCTTTCTGACCATAGATCTTCATTTACTTCACTTCAGTCGATACTCAGCCGTTTGTGGAGAGACCCTCCATTTAGACTTTCAGCAAAATTTCAGATCAAAGATGCTGCAGGCTAGTGCAGAGCCCTAATGTGGAAAGTTGTCAGGGAATCATCATGCACAAGTGTATGTTTTGTGCACTTTATTCCTTTCATTACCTTGTGGATGTCTGCAATAGTATGAAACGATGAGGACAGTGGATGCTGCGTCTTCCATGTGTACTGTCTCACTTAGTACTCACTAAGCCATCATGAGATAACTACTACTGATCCCATTGTTTCAACTGCAAAAACCTATCATTCATAGAGGAAAAATGGCTCCACAGAGGTCTCACACGTGCTAAATGATGGAATCAGAATTTAAATGCAGAAACTCTTAACAACTAGAATTTCTAGTTAAGTAATATCTTAAGACTTGTCTCCACCTTCTTTCTGCAAACTTAGATAAAGACATAGGTGACAAATAAGAGTAACTTGGATATTACTTTGTCTCTTTTTCTTTACTCATTTCTAGCAGAAGAGTTAGCATGATCTGGACCATGAGGAGCTGTAATGACATCCCAGGGCCTGTCTCACACAGGAGTCAGGGTGGAGGGTCCAGAACAGGATAGAGATGTTTGAAAAGTGGGCGTTTTCCTTCACCTACCATTGCACAAGCAGAGATGATAAGGCCTTTGCCATAAGAAGACTTGGACAAGTAATTCACCTCTCTGAGCTCTCTCCGTGGGGGAAGAACATGAGTTTTGGATTCAGAAACAAAGGAAGGACTCCTGGGAAGCCACCAGAGACAGGATGGAGCAGTTGTGACCCTTTGGTCTCCCCACCTATTGTAGTCATCAGGCATCACTAGAATCATTCACGAAGTGCGAAGATGGTCTTTGCTACCCAACAGAATAGCCATTAGCCATGAGTGGTTATTTAAATTTCAAGTAAGTAAAAGCAAGTAAAATTAAAGTTTCAGTTCTTCAGTTGCAAGAGCCAGTTTTCAACGGTGCTTGTGACAACGGACTACTGTATTGAACAGTACAGATCTTAACCATGTCTAGATCACCTCAATCGTTGCAGAAAATCTAGATTAAAATATAAAATCTAGATTTAAAAAGAGAGCAAACCCTTGCTGGTCAATGACCATTCTTTAAAGGAAAAGGGGCATGTGCTTTGATACTCGTTGTTTGGTTGCTAAGTCACATCCAAACGATGGATGCGACCATTTTACACAGGCTTAGACTTTTATGACCTCGTGGACTGTAGCCCGCTAGGATCCTCTGTCCATAGGATTTTCCCAGCAAGAATACTGGAGAGGGTTTCCATTTCCTTCTTCAAATAACACCAATCAATACCACTAATTAGGAGGGGAACTAAGATGGCGGAGGAATAGGACAGGGAAACCACTCTCTCCCCAATAAATACACCAAAAGAACTTTTAAAGACCGCGCAAACTCCATAAAACAGGATCTAAATGCTGGCAGAGGACATCGGGCATCTGAAGGGACGGCCCATTGCCGACGAGAGGAGGTAGGACAAAATAAAAAAGAGAGAGAAAAAAGTAAAGGGAGAGACAGAGTTGGGGGCGGGGATCTGTCCCAGAAAGGGAGTCTGGAATAAAGAGGGAAAAAAAAAAAAAAAAGAGGAGAAAGGTTTCCGAATACCAGGGAGCATTCTCTCGGGCGGATTTGCGGTGAATCTTGGAGAGCAAGATAGCTGGGAGTAAAAGCAGATTAATAATTAAGCCCTGCAAGCTACATTTCTGGCTGGAAGGCACAGGGAAGCAGCGGCGGACGCCCCACCCCCCACTAGCCAAAGCGGACTGCTCAGGGAGGGGCGGGCCGCGCGCTCAGGGAACGGAGCAGCCTGAGCGACCCAACCCAGGGGGCTAACCGGAGATAGACTGAGAAGTAGCTTTCCCCTGGAAGAGCCCCCCTGCCAGGCCCACGCAGAACAAGGAGAGGTGTGGAGTCAGCAGAGAGGCGGCCGGCCGGGTGGCACAGAACAAAGGGCGTGCGGAGTCGGCAGAGAGGCGGCCGGCCGAGGAGATCTGGGCGCCTGTGGGCTGCGGACCGGCCCAGACCCTGCCTGAGTGCAGCAGGCATAACCCAGCCCCGGCGAGACCAAAGGGTGAGGCGGAGTCGGCAGGGAGGCGGCCGGCTGGGTGCAGCTGAGCGCCTTCGGGCTGCGGACGGACCCAACTCCTGCCTGAGACCAGCGGGCATAGCCCAGCCCCGGCGAGGCTTCCGCGGCCAAATTGCAAACAGAGCTAGCTGCTAACCAAGACTTCTGGGGATTCTGGACGGATCGGCGCTCTGCACACCTAAAAAGACGTGCTTAGCTGCACGTCGGGAAAGCCGAGCGGTTGGGCCGGGGGAGGGGAGAAGCCGCACTCCCCAACTGCGCCGGGCGGACGACAGAGAGCCTAGCAGAAGGGGCGGGGAAAGCGCACTCAGCAGGAGCAGGGCAAACTCCAGAGCGCTGAATAGACACATAAAAGACCAGCAAACACAAGACGCTTAAGCTAGCAGAGGCAACAGCTTTGGAGTCTATAGACCATGAGAAGTACAAGCCGGACCCAAGGAATTGTCTGAAAAATAAACTGACCCCTCCCAGTACGCATCAGCACCAGAGAAAGCCTTAGTTATAACTGTACTAGGAACATCTTTTAAATTTTTAAAACTTTTTTATACCTTTTTTTTTTTTTAGAATTTTTAAGTCCCCTATAACCTTGTTATTTTCTTTTTTTTCTTTCTTTCTTTTCCTTTATTTTTATTTTCCCTTTTTTTTTTTAGAAATTTTTTTTTAGAATTTTTAAGTCCCCTATAACCTTGTTATTTTCTTTTTCTTTTCTTTCTTTCGTTTCTTTTATTTTTATTTTCCCTTTTTTTTTAGAAAATTTTTTTTTAGAATTTTTAAGTCCCCTATAACCTTGTTATTTTCTCTTTTTTATTTGCCTTTCTTTTCCTTTATTTTTATTTCCCCTTTTTTTAATCTCCTCTTTCTCCCTTATTACATTCTCCGTCCTATCTCCTTTCTTACCTTTTATATCTCCACTTTATTCCCCTTTTTTTTAAATTTTTTTTTTTTTACTGATTTTTGTTGTTGTT